>OZ024741.1:15537645-15570145 GCA_964016885.1 Eledone cirrhosa
CACTGACATTTCCTGGTTGATCATTGCTACTGTCACCGCTTCGTATTCTCTTAGTGTAGTGCCGATCGCCTCGATGTGTTTGGCGTTCGACACCACTACGGTGACATCGTCCGCATATGCTGACACGGATCTTCCGCATCCTAGTTCGCGCGGGACGCTCCTCAACGTCTCCAGTTTGTGCAGTAATGGCTCGAGAGTCAATACGTACAAGAGGGACGAGAGGGGACATCCTCGGCGGACCGAGCGCATGATGTTGAACGGTTCCGAAAGGTGACCGTTCACTCTCACCACAGAGCAGATCTCGCTGTGCATGGCAGCAACCAGCCTCCGAAGACGGGCCCAAAGCCAGCCGCCCTCAGGATTGCCGCTAGGTAACGATGGTCGACCCTATCGAAAGCTTTCGACTGATCTAAATTGATCAAGGACCCACCCATGCCAGGTTCCCTAGCTACCCTCTCTACGATGTATCGCATGAGGTGGAGGTTGTCGTGGATGGATCTGTCGGGAATGGCGCATGTCTGCGCCTCTCCCACCAGACCACCAACGACAAGCGCCAACCTCTTTGCTAGCACCTTGGCCAAAATCTTGAACTCTGTGTTTAGCAGGGTTATGGGCCGGAAATTATCTATCTTATCCCCCTTGTTCGGATCCTTTCTCAGCAGTGCCACCGCTCCTCGGCTCACAGAACTGGGAATTCTCCCGTTCTGTTGCCAGTTGCAGTAGACGTCCGCCAAGAGGCTTCCGAACAAGTCTGGCATCTGTACGTAAAGTTCATAGGGCAGACCATCCAAACCAGGCGATTTACCCCTTGTGAAGCCAGTCATTGCCTCCCTTACTTCAGCGGCTGTTATCGGCTTTTCGCAACACTCCGCCTCAGTGGCCGAGAGCCGCGGCAGTCCGTCGAGGTAGACACTAAAGTCCATCCCTCGACCCGGCCCACCGCTGCTCCCGAACAGCTGAGCGAAGTGTCGCTGAAAAGCTTCACACAATTGCCCGGGATTGAGTAGCATGCGCCCGTCGTGGTCCACCAAAGACCGGATCGTGGGTTTGTTGCCACGACGCGCCTCCGCCACTCGGGCACATTGAACGGCTTTCGTCCCCTCGTGTCTGAGAGCACGCACCCTAGCTCTGACAACGCAGCCTTCGTTCTTTGCATTGAAGAATTGGTCAAGGGCCAATTTCGCCGCAAGCATGTCGGTCACAATGCTTTTGCTAAGCGCCTCGTCTAATTTTCTAACTAGTTCTCCCTCTGCTCTATTTTTCTCTATTGCTAAAGCCTTACTAAACCTAATGGATTCTATTCTAATCGCTCTTTTCAGAGCAAACCACCACTAGTTGTTAACGATGGCTCCCGTCAACGCCCGCTTAACTAGTTCGCTAATCCGGTCTCTGTAGGCCTTGCGCGCTGGTAAGGACGCGTTTAGCTTCCAGTAGCCGGGTCCTCGTCTATGAAGCCTATCTAAGTCAAGCACACAGATCACGAATTTGTGGTCCGTGTAGCTGACTATCTTGAATTGTGGACAGCCTATGCTAGACCTATCTATTTCCCTACAAAATACTCTATCTAGATATGATCTGGATGACCCTACGCAATTTGTCCAAGTCCACATTGGCACATTCGGGAAATCCAATCGGTACCTGTCAGACAGTTCAAAACGCCTGAGCAGGTTGGTGAGGCTCTTGCACCCTCCACCCCTATCCGCTAATCCCACACAGTCCCAGCGTGCATCTAAGATCCCGTTCCAGTCGGCCACTAACACTAAAGAGCGGAACGTTCCAAGAAAGGTCTCCAGACGCCGGAAGAAATCAGGCCGCCCTGTTCCTGTCGGGGCATAGACGGCCACTAGCCTGAAAGCTTGCCCGTCTCCGCTGGTAACGTCCAGCACCACCAACTTACCCTTTGGGTCCAGGAAGATGGCCCGTATGGCGAGATCCAAACCTCTCCGAAAAAGCACAGCAACTCCTCTACCCGATCCAGGACGGCTGGGAGATGCGTACACATCGTAGCCGCCGAAGATCGGTGCGAAGGCCCGTGCTTCGGAGATTCTTGTCTCGCTGGTGGCCACTACATCTATGTTTAGTGACCTGAGGTCGTTGAGCAGGTGACCCTGCTTCCATGACGACCCCAAGCTACGCGCATTTATGCTGCCTATTCTGAGTGAGGTCATGTTTAAAATAGAGTGGAAAAGATGGGAAAGACCACTTACCGTACTTTTCGTAGAGGAGGGATGGTTTTTACATCCCTTTTCACTTGATCCTCTGGTGAAGGGACCGTTGAATCGTCCCTTCGGCTGGTCGTCGGCTCTTCTATGAGTATGTCCGAATATACTCTTCGGTTGATAGTTCCTCCTAGGTCTCTGAAATCACCAACTGCGTTGGGGAATTTCGTTTTAATGTTTGTGTATTGTTTCTGTGCTATTTTTAGCAGTCTTATGTTAGTTGGCGTTTTGATTTGTGCTGGTATTATGTAGTCGTGTTGTGAAATGTCTGTGTGTTCAATTATGTAAGTCATTAGTTTCTTGTTGTGTGTATTTATTGCCGTGCATTTGTTTTTCTGGGGGTGCGGTGTGGTTCTGCTATTTTCTTGTCGTTGTTGCTGGGTGTGTGTGTTTTGTTGTTGTGTTTGCGATGTTGGTGCTTGTGGTGGTGGTGTTGAAGGTGTTGTTGGTGGTGGGGTTGTCGCCGGTGGTGATGGTGGTGCTAGTGTGGGTGGTGATGGTGTTGGTGGTGTTGCTGCTGTGAGTCTCTTTGCAGTAGACTTTACCCTTTTTTCATTTCTTTCCTCCCTTTTCAAAGGTGACGATGCGCTGCTTCTGCGTTTGTGCCTTCTTACGACATTTTGCCATCCCTCTCCCACCACGCACTCCATGTCTGATTTTGTGAGGTCAGGGAGGGGTACCAGCTCCACTCTTTCTCTTGTTGTTGTTGGTGATGTTTGCACTGGACTCGCTGTTGCAGCTGCATTTGGTATTGCTGTTGTTGTTGCTAATACTTCCACTGCTGCTGCTGTTTTTGATTTCCGTGGCGTGGGTATGGGTGCCACGGACCTATCGTTCCTGGTTGCGGCTTGTCCTGTTGCTGGTAGCCGTGGAGCCGGTTTCGGAAGGAGGGGGGTCTTCTCCTTTCTCAGGGTCTTCTCGTTGCAGAAGGCCCTGAGGTGAGTCTTCGATCCACAGCGAAAGCATTTCGGGCGTTTTCCCTCAACACTTATGGGCAGTTGAGTGCCGTTATCGAAGTCTATCACATCCGGGATAGCTTCGATGCACTCCTGGTTGGTTTGGATTAACATCTCAATGGAGGTGCCGACCCAATCTTCTCTTACTTTTTTCTGTACTTGCAGTACAGTTGTTTTGTCCTCGATTCCGACGAGGACAGACACGGCCAGCCAAGAAGGAGCCATCCCGGGGGGGACGTGGGTCAGTTTGACCCTCACAATTTTTTGCCCGCAGTAGGAGGGCACCAACACCATTTCCTCGCTCCTTAGGGTCACTAAGGATTGAGCCTTTGCCTCCTGGGGTGTGGCAAAAAGCACTTCTACGGTGGCATATTTCTTGTCTCGGGTGATGTGCGTTTTTCGCTGCCGCACAGACCCCAAAGCTTTTTGTATTTGAGCCTCTGTGGCTCTTTCAACCCTACGGGATTTTGTACTTACTGTACGGTACGTGACCGTACAGTGCTGTTGGGTTTCGAAAAATGTTTCCGCTGCCTTGCAGATTGCTCGGTGTCCAGTTTTTGTCACCATCTTCTTCGCTTCCTCTAATTCCTCATTTGTTATGAGGATGGTTTCCAGGTTCTTTGCGATACCTGCAAACGAGATTGGTTCTTCTTTGCTGCTGCTGTTGTTGTTGTTGTCGTCAGAGCTGCTGTTACTTTTGTTGTTGCTGCAGGTACTACGACTACTGCCGCCGCCGCTGTTGCTGTGGTTGTTGTTGTTGTTGCTGCTGCTAATGCTGTTGTTGTTTATGCTGTTGCTGATGCTGTTGCGGCTGCTACTGTTGTTTTCATTGTCACTGTTGCTGTTGTTATTACGGCTGTTACTGCTATTATTCCTGACATCAGACGAATGAAATGGGTTTTCGTATTTCCCGCACACCTGTTTCGTCGCTGTCGTCGTCGTCGTGGAGAAATCTTGCACGCTTTGCACGAGACTTTTCTTTTCTGTCGTCGCTTGCGAAAGAGCAGGGAGGGAGAGAGACACATTTAAAGAAGGGAGGGAGAGAGACACATTTAAAGAAGGGAGGGAGAGAGACAATCTTCTCTCTGCTGTAGTGACGATTGAGGAAGAAGAAGACAGAATGAGTGGGAGTGACCTATGAAGATTCTTTTTCGTAGCCATGTTGTTTTTTTTGTTTAAAATAAATGTTGGGCACAAAACCCCAATAAGCAGTTATTTAACCCCGAAGGGCCAAATAACGGGCAGAAAGACCCCTCTCACGAGGAGGAGGGTGTTTTTGTCTACAAGTTGGTTAAAGTTTTAAACAATTTACAATTGTTATAGCGGTCAAAATTTACAATACCTTACAGAGCCGAGCCTCCGTCAACCATAGCATTCAATAATAATAATAATAATAATAATAATAATATTTTAACTAGATCAATCTTAGTTTTCTATATTTGAGTAATCTAATATATATTTGTGAAATGGGTGGTGGTTGAAATTCAGTTGTGCACGGTTAAATGGTAGTAAACGTGGTCGGGCGGACATGATAATTTACACACCTATGTAAAAAGTGCCAAGGAAGCAAATAGATAAGGTTTCAAATCTCTAACTTGAAAAATGTGGTCCCTAGGACCCCAAAACAGTCTATTTACTATCGCTTTCGGTGAGTTATTTCCCCCTGTTCTAATACGTGGATGAGTTATTTTCCGTAGTCGCTTTCAATATTCATTGTCTTATTTACAATTTCATACAAATTTTTAAACTCATCAATTTTTTCATAACATATCAAACACAACCTTTTTTTCGCTGTTAACATACAGTACCGTTTTATGAAATCGATTCTGCAGTACCATTTTACGAAATGCCAAACCAAATACAGTTGCTCTATATTAAATTTAAATACTTCTATAACGATCATACAGTACCATTTTATGAAATCGATTCTGCAGTAGAATTTTACAAAATGCCAAACCGAAAAAGGTCACTGTTTTCTAACAAAAGAAATATAACCCTTACATTGCGAACCCCATGTTCAAAAACTGGGGTTAGTTATTTCCCCCTCTTCTAATAAACGTCTAATATATAGAGGCCCCTTTTGCTGACCAGGGCAATCAAAGTGTAAGCTATCATACAAACCTTCATAATATGCATTTTTAAACTTGCATATCATCGACATTGCTATTTCGCTGTTAATAAACTATCACCTTCTACATTTACACACGTAATGGGTGGAGCGACAGTACTGATGGCTGGCGATTTTCGGCAGACACTTCCTGTAATCACTAGAGGCACTAGAGCTGACGAAGTTAACGCATGCATCAAGTCTTCCTACCTATGGCTGTATGTCCAGAAACTAAACCTGACTACTCACATGAAAGTGCATGTGCATGGCGACGCAAAATCTGAGGATTTCTCAAAACAGATACTGGAAGTTGGTAATGGAACTACACCTGGAATCGATGAACAGCACATCCGTCTGCCGTTTGGAAACTTTGTATCAAGCATAGAGGAATTAATGTCATCTGTTTTCCCAGACCTCGAAGCACGATTCCTTGACCACAACTGGTTGCAAGGGAGAGCTATTTTAGCACCACATAATGCCACCGTTGACGCAATGCATCAACACCTGCTTGATCAGATTCCAGGAGGTGAAGTCTCCTTCAAGTCAATTGACACCAACAAAAACGCGGACGACCCCGTCAACTATCCGATTGAATTCCTCAACAGTCAACAACCTCCCGGACTTCCACCTCATGACCTTAGACTGAATGTTGGTGTTCCAGTTATGCTGCTAAGAAACGTGGAACCACCAGAACTATGCAACGGGACGCGTCTGATCATCAAAAAAATTGGGACACGAATTCTTACGACAAAAATTCTGAGCAGACCGTCTGCTGGCGGGACAAAGTTATTATCCCCCGTAAGCCTTAGTCCCTATGACGTCCCATTTGATTTTACGAGACGGCAGTTTCCCGTAAAACTCTGCTTTGCAATGAGTATCAACAAGGCACAGGGACAGTCGCTGCAAGTAGTTGGCCTAAATCTGACACAGCAGGTATTTACCCACGGTCAACTATACGTCGGGTGCTCACGCGTCAGCAGTCCACACAATCTCTACATCTGTGGTAATCCGGGTAATACCAGGAACGTTGTCTACAAAGAAGTACTGCAACAACACCTTTGAAGCTTCCGCCATTCCTCTTCCGTCGCCACTCAACGTCTCTCAACGCTTTTCACGTCGCTCCACTTCTCATTGTACGCCGTCCAGCCCCAAGTGCATATTTATATTTTTTTTTTCCTGATACTGCTTTTTTATAATAAACTTTCAATAATATTTTTCAAATTATTAACTTAATAAAAAGTGGCCCCGGGTGAAACTGGGCTCAGCTGCTAGTTACTATATAAAATTAAATCACTTCAAACATTCCCTGTTTGAGCAGTTACAACCAACATTTAATTAAGTCTTTTCTAGCCTTCCATAATTGGACGTATACTACGGACAATTAAATTCTCTCAATCCTTACATAGTTGATAAATAAATACACGTATTTAATTAAACCCCTTCTAACCGTTCATATTTGAGCAATTTTTACGAGTATTTAATTAAATAACTTCTAATAATTGTTTCTACTTTAGGCACAAGGCCAGCAATTACCCAGTGCATTACTGGTACTTTACTTTATCGACCCCGTAAGGATGAAAGGCAAAGTCAACCTCGGCGGGATTTGAACTCAGATCGTAAAGGAACGTAACTATGCTGGAAAGCATGGCGTCCGACCCTCTACCGATACTGCCAATCCACCGCCCTAAATAACTTCTAATAATGATTGAGTAATTACGAGGAAAATTTAGTTAAACCTCTTCTAGCATTCCATAGTTGATGAACTTCTACGAACATTTAATTAAATCCCTTCTCGCCTCCCACAATTACGCAAATATTACGTACATTTAGTATAAATCACTTTCAGACTTCCATAGTTGTGCACCAGGGAACATTTAATTAAAACCCTTCTCTCCACCCACAATTTGGCGAATACTACATGTATTTAGTTAAATCACTTTTAGCCTTCCATAGTTGCGCAGGTGCTACGATCATTCCACTGAATTCTGTCTAACGAATTTACTACGAATATTTGAGAGTCATGGATCCAATTGAAATCATATGGGATCTTAATAGTAGTAGTAGTAGTAGTAGTAGTAGTAGTAGTAGTAGTAGTAGTAGTAGTAGTAGTAGTGGTGGGGAGGGAGGTGGTGTAGGATAGAAGGTGATAGCAGTGAAGTGCTGTGGGTTTGGGGGTAGATTAATATGAGCTAATGTATGTGTGTGTATAGACATACATACATGCATATATATATATATATATATATATATATATATAGAGAGAGAGAGAGAGAGAGAGAGAGAGAGAGAGAGATAGATAGATAAATATACACGGGTGTGTATGATTGTGTATAGAAGATTATATTAATAAGAGGAATTCCAACTTTGTCTGATTTACTCGTTTTATTTACAATCCTTTAACATTTATAATGGTATTATAATGAAATAGTATGATAGAATATTAAATTCTAAGTGTTAATTGAACAAGTACTTTCATGCAAAGTTGGAATTCCTCTTATTAATATATTAATATATATATATATATATACATATTTTAGATTACTTAAGAGATATATTACAGATTACTTAAGAGATATTTATATACATATATATATATATATATATATATATATATATATATATATATATATATATAAATATATATATATGCAAAAGTTATATTTAATTTCTTGGGATTCAACAAGCTTAAAAGTGTTATAACTGATATAAAGCACTCAACAATTTACTGGAGTAAATATTCAATATATTCATAAATGGAAACTATATTTATAAAACCATAATTATATTATTATATATATTTCAAGGGCAACCATATATATATATATATATATTTAAAAGAATAGAGGTGTAACACACGAGTTATGATATATTGGTAAAAGAAAAAGAAAATGCTGACAAATTGTTCCCAGTGAAAAATAGTTTAATTAGGAATAAGTAAAAATGAGTAATAGTATTGGTTAGTAATAGGTTAGTAATAGTATTGGTTAGTCCTGATATCACTGCTCTACACCAACACCAAAGCCCAAGTCATTACACCTGATGGGATGACAGAGTTCTTTGAGATACTGGCTGGAGTGCTCCAGGGAGATACATTGGCTCCCTACCTTTTTATCATCGTAGTGGACTATTGTATGCGCCTTGCACTGGAGAAACACCAGGACTCTGGCTTTACTGTGGCACCGGCTCAGAGCAGGAGAGTTAGGGCGAAAAAGGTATCGGATGCTGAATTTGCCGACGACATAGTTTTGGTGACAAATACAGTGAAGGAGGCAGAGGATTTGATGCGGGAGGTTGAGACTGTGTCGATGAGTGTGTGGCTGAGAATGAATGAGACTAAAACAAAATATCTGGTAGAGAATGTTGAGAAGCCAGAGGGGATCACTAATGTAGGCGGGAAGCCGCTAGAATTGGTTGAGGGCTTCCTGTATTTGGGAGCAAAGATTGGGAATACAGAAGATGATGTGGTTGAGAGGAAGAGCAAGGCCTGGGCGGCGTGCCACAGCTTGAGATCGGTGTGGAAGTCGGACCTTCGTAGAGACCTGAAAATCCGCCTCTTCATTGCTGTAGTGGAGTCTGTGCTGCTGTATGGGTCTGAGAATTGGACACTGACCAAGAAACTCACTCAGATGGTGGATGGGTGCTACACGAGAATGCTGAGAATGGCTCTGAACATTAATCAGTATACACTGAGGATGAAAAACTCAGAGCTGTATGGGAGCATCCCAAAAGTCAGCTCAAAAGTGACACAGAGGAGACTGAGGTTAGCTGGACATGCTCACCGACATCCAGAGTTGACATTGCACTCAGTACTCCTTTGGGAGCCCCTACATGGACACACTAGAAGAGGAAGACCAAGGTTAACGTATGTTGATGCCCTAAGGAAAGACACTGGTCTATTGGAGACGCAGGACATGGCAGCGATAATGAGGGACAGAGACCGCTGGAGAGAACTCGTCCATGGATTTCGGGAATTTTACCCGCCTTAGAATAGAAATAGAAAAAAATTGGTTAGTATTCAGTTTTGGTTTTAAGTTTTACCGGTTGCGCATTTCTAATGCTTTTCAAAAATAATTTTGAGATAGAGCGCCCGTGATGTTTACTCTAATCTGATTAGTTTTGGAAATTCTACCTGTTTTATGTAAAAAAAAGTGGCTCCAGATGTATGAAAAAATTCTTGTGGTCAAAACAATTTTGATTAGTCGGTAGAGGTCATGTGAATGTTAAAAATTGATTTTGCGCCAAATGTAGGTTTGTCTCGGCTGATTGAGAAGTCACTGAAAAATAAGTCTTTCAAGACAAATATGTGTGTGTGTGTGTAGTAGTAAAGAGGTTCGTTGTTGTGATAATGGTCAGCAGGGATGTGTGTGCGAACCGCAGCCTGTTGACAGTTCAAATGCCTATTAAGACAAGTGTGTGTGTGTGTGTTGCAGAGTAATTCGTGGTAGAGGGATGGTCAGTAGGAATGTGTCTGTACGTGTGTGGGGATATTTTAACATGTTAAAATATATTTTTCAGCTCTTGTCTTATACGGTGAAGTGTGTGTGTGTGTGTGTGTGTGTGTGTGTGTGTGTGTGTGTGTGTGTGTGTGTGTGTGTGTGTGTCTCTTCGTATGTTAATGTACGCGTGTGTATGTGTGTGTGTATATATGTGTGTGTGTATATATATATATATGTGTGTGTGTGTGTGTGTGTGTGTGTGTGTGTGTGTGTGTGTGTGTGTGTGTGTGTGTGTGTGTGAGAATGTGTGTGTGGGTGGACCAGTATTTTTGTGATACTGGTAAAAATGGTGTACATTATTCGATATTTTCAGTAAAAACGATTCTCTCAATAGAACATCAAAAACCTTAATAATAAAAGGTGTGAAATGATATATAGTATTGGCATAACACCAAGGTGTGTGTGAGTGTCCAGATTGTACGTACTGCAAGGGGAATCCATTAGGCCTTGCCGTATTGGAATACTTGTGTACAAATATGTATGTGCCCATCAGTGTGCAATGCATGTGTGCGTATATGTATGTGTGTGTGTCGGCACGTTTATATCTATAGACATCAAAAGGTATGCAAATTTGTGTATATTTGTGTTGCACCATAGAACAGGTGTGTTTACGTATGTCATTGTGTTTATATGTAGATAGAGATGTATGTAGGATGTATGTTGATGTAGGTATGTATGTTGACGTGTGTATGTTGTGGGTTCGTCTTAGGCAGAAGTGTTTAGACGGGGTCCGTATTTGTTAATAGAGTGAGATTCCTTGCTGATGCGCTGGGTGTGGGTGGCATTATCTTTAAATTTGTAGAGGGGAAAGATTCTGAAGTTGGGATGATTTTGGGCGGCACAGGTATCAATGTGTTCACTCAGTGGTATTATAATATTGTTTTGACCACAAGAATTTTTTCAGACATCTGAAGCCACTTTTTTCACATAAAACAGGTAGAATTTCCAAAACTAATCAGATTAGAGCAAACATCACGGGCGCTCTATTTCAAAATTATTTTTGAAAAGCATTAGAAATGTGCAACCGGTAAAACTTAAAACTAAAACTGAATACTAATCAATACTATTACTAATTTTTACTTATTCCTAATTAAACTATTTTTCACTGGGAACAATTTGTCAGCATTTTCTTTTCCTTTTACCAATATATATATATATATATATATATATATATATATATATATATATATATGTATATATATACATATATATGTATATATATATATATATATATATGTATATATATACATATATATGTATATATATACATATATATGTATATATATATATATATATATATATATATATATATATATATATATATATATATATATATATATATACATATATATATATACATATATATATATACATATATATATATACATATATATATATATATATATATATATATATATATATATATATATATATATATATATATATATATATATATATATATATATATATATGTATATATATATATATATATATATATATATATACGTCAGCTCTGCAGACACAAAAGTGTGTGCAGCCAGAGAACACCTGAAAGCTGCTAAGGACCAATTATATGCTGATCCTACGGAGGAGAGGAGGGAGTCTGTGGCGGTGATGAGGGAAGAACTCTGTACCGCTTACACTGAGGCCAAAGAGGAGGCACGGATAGAGAAGATCAGAAGTGTAGAGAGAGCGGTTGGCAGGTCTGGATGTAAGGAGAGCTGGATGATCATCAAACGAGATCACAGGGAGGAAGAAGTGTTCGAGTCAGATCCAGGGAACAGGGCCCGAGGATAGGAAGAGGAAATGGCTAGACCATTTTAGGACCCTACTAGGAGAGCCGCTCTCCACAGCCCAGAGCACTGGATATTGAGATAGAGCCCTTCACAAGAGAGGAGCTTCAGAGAGCCAAGAAGAAGATCAAGGAGGGCAAGGCTCATGGAGAAGATGGAGTGGCATCAGAGGTGATGAAGAGGTGTGATTTTGATGATATCATCCTGGGGTTCTGTAACCAGGCACTGGAGAAAGGAGTTGCCCCGAAACAGTGGAGGTTCAGTAACATCGTCCGAGTGCCAAAGAAGGGAGATCTCTCTAACACCAACAACTACAGAGGGATCTCACTGACGTAACTTGTGGCAAAGACCTTCAACAGGAGGATTCTTGACAGGATCCAGCCTGAGATGGAGAAGAAGCTCAGGGACAACCAGAACGGCTTCAGAGAGGGAAGATCAACCACCACTCACATCCTGATACTGAGGAGGATATTAGAGGGAGCTAGAGCAAAGTTCCTTCCTGCGGTCATGGTTTTCATTGACTTTAGGAAGGCCTTTGATTCTGTGGACCGTCACTGCCTGATGACGATCTTACAGGCTTATGGAATCCCGAAGAAGATAGTGGACTTGATAGCACTGCTCTACACCAACACCAAAGCCCAAGTCATTACACCTGATGGGATGACAGAGTTCTTTGTGATACTGTCTGGAGTGCTCCAGGGAGATACATTGGCTCCCTACCTTTTTATCATCGTAGTGGACTATTGTATGCGCCTTGCACTGGAGAAACACCAGGACTCTGGCTTTACTGTAGCACCAGTTCAGAGCAGGAGAGTTGAGGCGAAAAAGATATCGGATGCTGAATTTGCCGACGACATAGTTTTGGTGACAAATACACTGAAGGAGGCAGAGGATTTGATGCAGGAGGTTGAGACTGTGTCGATGAGTGTGGTGCTGAGAATGAATGAGACTAAAACAAAATATCTGGTAGAGAATGTTGAGAAGCCAGAGGGGATCACTAATGTAGGCGGGAAGCCGCTAGAATTGGTTGAAGACTTCCTGTATTTGGGAGCAAAAAATGGGAATACGGAAGATGATGTGGTCGAGAGGCAGAGCAAAGCCTGGGCGGCGTGCCAAAGCTTGAGATCGGTGTGGGAATCGGACCTTCGTAAAGACCTGAAAATCCGCCTCTTCATTGTTGTAGTGGAATCTGTGCTGCTGTACGGGTCTGAGACTTGGACACTGACCAAGAAACTCACTCAGACGGTGGATGGGTGCTACACGAGAATGCTGAGGATGGCTCTGAACATTAATCAGTATACACTGTGGATGAAGAACTCAAAGCTGTACGGGAGCCTCCCAAAAGTCAGCTCAAAAGTGACACACCGACATCCAGAGTTGACATTGCACTCAGTGCTCCTGTGGCAGCCCCTACATGGAGACACTGGAAGAGGAAGACCAAGTTTAACGTATGTTGATGCCCTAAGGACTGACACTGGTCTGTTGGAGACGCAGGACAGGGCAGCGATAATGAGGGACAGAGACCGCTGGAGAGAACTCGTCCATGGATCTCGGGAATTTTACCCGCCCTAGAATATATATATACATATATATATATATATATATACATATATATATATACATCCATATATATATATATATATATATATTGAGTATATGTTGGTTGTTTACCGACAACTAGTATGCAGGTTGGAGCACTCGACGGTGTGCGCAGGTTGGTTTGGTTACTCCGGAGTAATGAAAAATTAAATAATTAAGTCAAATATTTAAAATTTGGCTTCGTTTATTAAAGGTGTAGTGCTATATATATTTCGGTGACAGCCATCCTTGGCTGGGACCTCTTCAGGCAGTCCGAATTTGTGTGGTAGAGACAGGTACACATGTTGTTAAAGTGTTTAACTCCGTCAATACTCCGATATTCTTTTATTATCTTATTCTTTTTACTATTTTATTATTTTTTTGTTTATTTATTTATTTTTTCTTCATTTTATTGCCTTATATTCTTTAATTTCTCCATTTTACTTTCTCTTATTTCTTCATCTGTTTGGTACACACACCCCACCACCACCACCACCACCACCACCACCACCACCACGAGAAATGGTGGTAGGATGGATGCCAACACACACACAAATTCTTTTAAAAATGGCAGTAGCCGAACTAAAGCTGACCTGGCTAATGACCCCCAACACCAACACCACTACCAACACAAGGGAGGGGGTCAGCTGTACTTAACAAAAACAACCACAACAGATGGCCTTGCCTCAGAAAAAATTTCTATAGACTTTTGACTGAGGAATGTTCTCACAACTGACCAATGGGAGGAGAGAGTGTCCTTTGACGCCGAAATTCGTTTGTTCGAATTCATATGATTCCAGTTCCTCAGAGAAATAACAACCCAACCAAGAACTGGACATATCGGAGTATTGACGGAGTTAAACACTTTAACAACATGTGTACCGTCTCTACCACACCAATTCGGACTGCCTGAAGAGGTCGCAGCCAAGGATGGTTGTCACCGAAATATATATAGCAGTAGATCTTTAATAAACGAAGCCAAATTTTAAATATTTGACTTAATTATTTCATTTTATATATATATATATATATATATATATATATATATATATATATATATATATATATATATTTGTGTGTGTACACCAATTGAAAATATACGGAGTTTCACGTGTTTTTCTCGGGCAATTTTTAAAAATAAATGTCCCTGTGGTGTGTACATTTGATGGTAGAGACCTTCAATAATGCACAGATCCACATCTGGCTATAACCCAGGATTTTAGGGTAGATTTCTCCAACACTATTTTTGTCCTATAAATTTTAATTATTTGCATAAGGTCATCAGTTCTGGAATAACAGGAAATTCGATTATATCGATACCAAGACTTAACAGGCACTTTACTTTATTTTATCGATCTCGGAAGGATAAACGGTAAATTTGATAGGCGTGGGATTTGAACTCAGAAAGTAAAAAGCCGGAACAAAACCTACATAAAGTTTTCCGATGTTCTAACGTATCCAGGGCCATTATTTAGACCTTGCTGGGCCCGAGTCACTTCAGGTTTGGGGGACCCCTCTGACAAAAAAAAAAATACGATACTCAACAAATCCTCAATTTTACATCTCAAAGTTAGTTTGGTGCAAATAATTGGAATTGAAAAGTTATACATACAGGTATTAAATACAAAACATGTAACCATCCTAATGTTACATCCACGTCCTACACTGGCATAGGTTGGACAGGTTGTCACACTCAGAGACCAGACATTTAATCAATTTTGCCACAGTAAGGACATTAAATACTTTTTGTTAAAAATATAGTCCTTGTCAAAGAGATAAAACTAAAAAGCCGAACAGAGGGCAGAAATAAATTGCTACGGACGTTGTTGTCCCTCCCCCCTCCACACACACACACCAACCACACCCACTACAGGGTGTGGCACAATTTCCCCCTTCGCTTCCCATTAAATCCAGCCCTGAAACTATCTCTCAATTGAAGAGGAAAATATTACAGTGCTTTACGAATTCTATACCTTGACTACAATAACTAAAATTTCTTAAATAGGAAACACACCAGGTCTGTCTGCTCGCAGTACATTTCAGCCATTTATTATCTAAAATCATACCTCTGTCATATAATTTCGAAATGCAAACTAGATAAATGTATATATCTACAGTAGGTGTAGAGTTGTCTCCCCATAATAGGACCTCAAATACATATATACTCATATATACATACATACACACATGTATATATATACACGCATATATATATGTATACATATATACAAACACTCACGTATATATATATATACTTCTACCTAACTCGTCCCTCGGACTGAGTGCTCTACCACTACGGATATTACCTTCCAGTGTTCCACCACTATATATATATATATATATATATATATATATATATATATATATATATATATATATATATATAAATATATATATATATATATATATATATATATATATAGTAATAATAATAAATGCGAAGACTAAAATCCAAAGAGGGCTCGATAAGGATGAATATATATCAAATATATAAGAACCGTAGAGCAAATACTTATTAAAATAACAGATTAAAGTTTAAGCAAAAAATCGCTGCTTTCACCCTTAACGGGTTCTTCAGAAGATCCCGTTAAGGGAGAAAGCAGCAATTCTTTGCTTAAACTTTAATCTGTTATTTTAATAAATACATATATATATATATATATATATATATATATATATATATATATATATATATATATATATATATATATATATATATGTATATATGTATGTGTATATACATATATACATATATACATATATATATGTGTGTGTATATAACGATCTTCTCCGATAGACGTAAGTGCAGCATACACACACACAACATACAGAACTGTGTCTACTCAACTTCTACCGACCTACTAGAGTTCCAGTTGTTTGGCCAATGGAAAAATATGGTTCTAACATTTACATTGTAGGTGCTAAGATCTCCACAGATCCGTGTATTCATAACCTAACTCTGTGGAAAATTCAACGTGACACTATGCATGACGAGGCTGGCCATTTAAATTACAGGTACAACACGTTTTTTTCTAGTTGAGTAGACTGGAACAACGTGAAATAAAGTGACTTGCTAAAGGACACAATGCGCCGCCGGGAATCGAACTCACGACATTACGATCGTGAGCCGAATACCCTAACCACAAAGCCTCGCACCTTCACGGGTTGGGGACGCGAAACTCTATACCACTTACAGTTTATGTATGTACATTTAACAAACAAAGATACGGGAAGTTATATAATTATTCAGTGTTGTGGTCACTGAAACATACAACATGGATACAAGCTGAACTTACGACCTTATGGTCGGGAGTAACACACGCTAACCACTGGACCAAGCACGTTTACAAAGACATATTTTCATTCATTTTATTTGGACTATCAGTTGGAACCTGTGTTAATGTAATTGTTTCTACTTTTGGCACAAGGCCAGCAATTATCCCAGTGTATTACTGGTTCTTTATTTTTCGACTCCGTAAGGATGAAAGGCAAAGTTAACCTCGGAGGGCTTTGAACTCAGACCATAAAGGGCCGTAACTCTTTGTTGCAAAGCATGGCGTCTGACCCTCTACCGATACTGCTAATCCACCGCCCTCATTTCACATATATATAATGTGACGTAAATCCCCCTTAATACGTAACGAAGTCGTACAGGGTACCCTTAAAAGACAGCGTGTTTCATGGGTACTTTGGTGGAGCCAAACCCACTCTAGGTCAGAAAACAGCCAATGTTTGCCAGTGAGTGAAAGAGTGAGGGGAAGAATCCAACTCAGTAATGCGTTGGTACTTTAGTTATCGTCCTTGAAAGGGTGAAAGGTAAAGTTGTGATTTGCACTCAGAGCATAGTGGGTCGTAACAAATACCGAAGTATTTTTAATCCGATACCCTAATGACTCTGACAAAACCCTCCCACTTCAAATAGATATTATAATTGTTTCTACTTTTGGCACAAGCCCAGCTATTACCAGTACATTACTGGTACTTTATTTTATCGAAGGATGAAAGGCGAAGTTAACCTCGGCGGGATTTGACCTCAGATCATAAAGGAACGTATGCTACAAAACATGGTGTCCGACTCTCTACCGATACTGCCAATCCACCGCCTTATATATATATTATTAAATATATTTTATAATGATATATAAACTGTTATAAATACACACATATACACTCGCAAACATATATATTATTAAATATATATTATATATATTATTAAATATCTAAACTATAATAAAGTAAGGAGTGCGGGACAGCGTCCAGAATATATTTTGTTATCCCGTTTGTAAAATAAGTTGGATTACTTTTAATAAATAATGAATTAATATTACATAATTTCGATATTCTTGATTAAATATAAATAATATTGTTGGTTATTTTAAGATTCACTTCTTTAAAATTTTCAAATGTCAACATTTCCGGTTAGTTATCGCTTAAATAAACATTCATATATTTCCGTCACTAATATTCTCCTAATACAGTTTATATATAATATCGTCTATTTTTAATGTGTCATGGATTACGTTACTGATTACATAAGACAGTGTAACGCAGTCTTTGTTCAATTTCTGTGGATATTGTCAATTACGATGTTATTTGATATATCATATCTACATGTATATATACTTGCGTATAATATCAATATACACACTACACATGCTAGCAGAACACCACCCGAGGGTGGTTTTTCTGCTAGTATATTATAATGTTTCTACTTTTGGCACAAGGCCAGCAATTACCCAGTGTATTACTGGTACTTTATTTTATCGAACCTGTAAGGATGAAAGGCAAAGTTAACCTCGACGGGATTTGAACTCAGACCGTAAAGGGACGTAACTATGCTGGAAAGCATTTATATAGTGTTATAAATACTCACATATACACTCGCAAACATCTACACCCGCAATTGCACTTAAAAACACGAAAAACTACAAACACAGTAAATCACAGATGCACAAAGGCAAACAACACACACACTTAAATAGACATAGACATACATACACATATATATGTGTGTGTATGTGTGTGTGCATATATGTATGTGTGTGTTCATTAGTCAGCTCCACTTTATCAGTTGTTGATAAAAGATTACACCATTAAATAGAGACAGCAAATATTCACTTCCGCCTTTGGTAGTGGTGGTGGTGGTGGTGTGGGGGTAGTGTGGCGGGTAGTGGTGGTGATGGTGATGGTGGTAGTGGTGGTTGCTGTTGTGTTAGTGATGGTGGTAGCGAGAGTGGTGGCGATGGTGAGAGTGATAAAGGTGGCGTTTGGCATTGCTGTTGTTGTTGATAGTGGTGGAGGTGGTGGTTGCGAGGATGATGGCGTGATGGTGGTGGTAGTTGTGGTGGTGTGGTGGGTGTTCTGGTGGTGTTTGTGGTGGTGGTGGTGATGGAGGCTATACTGGCGTTGTTGTTTCAGTTGTTGCATTTGGTGCAGTTGTTGTTATTGTTGTTCTTAAACGTGATATTGTTGTTGCTGTGTATACTGTTGTGGTTGTTGTTGTTGTTGATGACGATGATGATGATGATGATATTGAACGTGCTGTTGTTTTCATTGACATGTTGTTCTTGTAACTGTTGTTGCTGCTATTGGTGTTGTGTTGTCGTTGTTGTTGCTGTTGTTGTTGTTGTTGTTGCTGTTGTTGTTGTCATCGTTCTTTTTGCTATTGTTGTTGTTGTTGTTGCTGTTGTTGCTGTTGTCGTTGTTGTTGTTGTTGTTGTTGTTGTTGTTGTTGTAAATATTCCTACAGCATGTCCAATTACCTTATCACTATAAAGACCACCCAAACTAACAACATGCTTCGTCGAAAATGCATAAAGTAATTGAACGTTCACTCCTTCACTTTTTTCACTCACTCTCCTCCTCCTCCTCCTTCTTCTCCCCCACCACCACCTCCTCCTATTCTGCCTCTTCTTCCTCTTCATCCCCTTCTTCTCCTCTTCCACCTATTCCTCTTCCTCCTCTTCCTCCTCTTCCTCCACCTCCTTCTCCCTCACTTCCCCCTCCTTCCTCTTCAATTCTTCTGCTTCCTCTTCATGTTCTCCTACTCACCCTTTTTCGTCTTCCCCTACCGTCCAACTGACCAACTCCAACATACCAACTAAACTACACTACACTTTATCTACGTAAACAACACTGTTATTGCTCCAGTCCTCAAAACACTTCGCAAACACCCGATACCTAACGCCAGCATGCACTCATGATTTCTGCTAAATCAAACTGTGACCCACTCTCCGAATTCGGCGAACCGAAAGTGGAGCACCCATCCTCCCAAACTCAACATGTGTAACCGGACCACAACAGCCACACCAAATGGGAAGACGGACGTTATCAAGCTAAAGCTGTCATATTACATAGTTTCTATATAATAAAGCTTTTATTTGCTACTACTATATATATATGGGGGAGTATATGGGTGGGGAGATATATGTGTGGACGAGTATGGGTGCGTATGTATCTGTGAGTGTGTGTGTTTGGGTGTGAGAGTATGTGTGTGTTTGTGTGTGATGTGTGTATGTATACACAAGAGCGAATACTCCGTGAAAATGATGGTTTCACCGAAATATTAAAGGTCAATGTATTTCGGCTCTCAGCACGTCAGGTGATTCTTCGTGGTATTGGAATATTCCTTTGGTTTGGTTAGAGAACTATACTGTTGCAACAATATCTGATATGAAATGTGAAGAAGATGGTACAGAGCAAAATAAGAATTATGAAACAAAACAACAGAGATTAAGTTAAATCATTTAATTTCATACAAACGTTTCAGTGGTGATACCGACACTCGTGTATTTAATACCTGCCATTGTGATATAATATGACATGTGACTGAGATCAGATACATACTCTTCCTCGGGGAAATGTCACAAATTATTTTAGTAATAGCAACAAGACCGTTATATAAACTATCCCGGTCTGTTTGGGATATATAATCATAAAAGTAACGCGGCAATAACTCAAATGATACAAACTGCTATGTAAAAAAAGAAACATAAACTTTCATTTTGTTATCTGTTATATATAAATATATTATGTCAACTATATTTTACAGAAGTTATACAATGGTAGAAATATTTTGTTATCTGCTATATATAAATATATTATGTCAACTATATTTTACAGAAGTTATACAATGGTAGAAATATTTTGTGATCTGCTATATATAAATATATTATGTCAACTATATTTTACAGAAGTTATACAATGGTAGAAATATTTTGTTATCTGCTATATATAAATATATTATGTCAACTATATTTTACAGAAGTTATACAATGGTAGAAATATTTTGTTATCTGCTATATATAAATATATTATGTCAACTATATTTTACAGAAGTTATACAATGGTAGAAATATTTTGTTATCTGTTATATATAAATATATTATGTCAACTATATTTTACAGAAGTTATACAATGGTGGAAATATTTTGTTATCTGTTATATATAAATATATTATGTCAACTATATTTTACAGAAGTTATACAATGGTGGAAATATTTTGTTATCTGTTATATATAAATATATTATGTCAACTATATTTTACAGAAGTTATACAATGGTAGAAATATTTTGTTATCTGTTATATATAAATATATTATGTCAACTATATTTTACAGTCAGAAGTTATACAATGGTGGAAATATTTATAAAAACCTAATTAAGTAATGAAAAAAAGAGGGGGAAGGAGAAAAGAAGGGCTGATCTGGCTGTATAGGAAAGTAGAGGAAAGGACTGTAATGCCATAAATGGGGGGGGGGGAGTAGGAAAATAAAACTCAAAGAATAAAAAAGATAAAGAATATAATGAAGATATGAGGTGAGGAATATCATATCAAACATATCATTTAGAGAGCAACCCTTTCCTGCCCCTTCTTCTTTTTCTTTTTCTACTATTACTACTACTACTACTACTACTACTACTACTTCTTCTTCTTCTTCTTCTTCTTTTTCTTCTTCTTCTTCTTCTTCTTTTTCTTCTTCTTCTTCTTCTTCTTCTTCTGAGGGTCGTGGGAGCAGAGTCCTCAAACACTCCCTCCAGCGGCTCCTATCAGAAGCAACTGTCTCCAACTGATTCGGCTGGATCCCCAAGTGAGACCAGCCAAGCTCATGGATGTAATCCAACCATCTTGTGTGTGTGACAGCTCACACCTATGTGTGTGTGTGTGTGTGTGACAGCTCACACCTATGTGTGTGTGTGTGTGACAGCTCACACCTATGCAAGTTTAGCTGGCCTCCCCCAAGGTACATCTAGTTGGAAGTGTCTTGGGTGATTTAATGACATACATAATGGTTTCTTATATAGGCACAAGGCCAGCAATTTTGAGGGAGGGGAAAGTCTATTAAATTGACCTCCAGTGCGTGACTGGTACTTTATTTTATCGACCCCGCAAGGATGAAAGGCAAAGTTAACCTCGGCGGGATTTGAACTCAGAATGGCAAGGGCCGTAACTCTATACCTCAAAGCATGGCGTCCGACCCTCTACCGATACTGCCAATCCACCAACAAGAGTAGATTTTTAAAACAATGTGGGAGTGGAAAGTCGATGAAATTGAACGCACTACATAACTGGTACTTTATTATATCGACCTTGAAAGGATATAAGGCAAAGTTGAATCCGGCAGGATTTGAACTCAGAACTTCAAGATCCCTAACTAAATACAAGTGCCAGTCAATAATATTTATGGTTTCTATTTTACTTACAAGTCCAGAAATTATGGAAGAAGCTGTTAAATCGACCCCAGTACTTAACTGGTACTCTCTTTTGTCAACACCGAAGGTATGAAAAGCAAATTTGACCTGGTGGGATGTGTACACAGAACGTAAAATTCCGCATATAAATGCCGCAAGACATGCTGTCCAACGCTCTAACAATTCTGAAATTAACCGCTGACAAAGCACAGGAAGAAATCCAATACAAATTTTATTTAATATATATATTTATTTAAAAAATCCCACCTCAGACCAATGTCGCTTTTATAACAATTTCACCATTTGCAGTCATAGCAACCCTTTTTTTTCTTTTTAATAAACACTTAACTGGGATATTTTAAAGAATCGTAAAGCTGATGTTTAAGGGTGGGGGGGGGGTCATTATAACTACAGCAATTATATCGCAATTTTGCTGGTCTTTATCCGAAGAATCAGCAATAAAATTCGTAATTAAGGAGGGATTTAAACAAACTATTCCCCCACACACCACACCACTCCTCTCCTCCAGCCATGTTTCAATCAATGTCATAATATGGCTGCCAGTTGTCTCCCTGACACATTGAAGTGGGTGCAGCCATGTGTAGTAGTTGTAGTAGTAGCAGACACGCAGAAAACCACCTGTATATATATATATATATATATATATATATATATATATATATATATATATATATATATATATATATATATAATATATATATATATATATATATATATATATATATATATATATATATATATATATATATATATATATATATATAGCCGTATCCACTTAACAGCCGATAGAAAAGAATATTCAATACAGAAGTAGAGTTGAGTTTAAATGTTTATTTTACGAAGGCTAAATTGTGAATCTTGTTACTCTGGAGATTCGCCTGCTTCTCACAGGGTCATGCGACAAGACACTGTAAGAAACAGACCAAACTCCATAGTATCAATGTTGTTTTTTTGTTTTTGTTGTTACAGCTCACACCTATGCAGGTTTAGCTGGCCTCCTCCAAGGTATATCTCGTTTGAGGTGTCTTGGGTGATTTAATGATAGGGACCCCAGTCCTATCATCTCATTTCTACAGCTGAGTAAACTGGAGTAACGTGAAATAAAGTGTCTTGCTCAAGGAAACAACACATCAACCTTTCGATTGCAAGCCCAATGCTCTAACCACTAAGCCATCCGCCTTCACCATAGTATCAATACATACATATAAATAAATATCAATAAGTATCAATACATACATACATATATATATATATATATATATATATATATATATATATATATATATATATATATATATATATATATATATATATATATATATATATATATATATATATATATATATATATATATATATATATATATATATATATACACACACACAAGAGGTTTAAGTCTACATTTCATAATTTGCTTATTTTATTACCGTTTTATATATTTCGGTGATAGCCACAATTCAACAGCTACGGCCTCTTCTGACAGGTAGATAGCAATAATAAAGTTTATTTTTACTTTCTGATATTTTCTGAAAAATCAGAAAGTAAAATTATCCAGTAAAAACTTTACTTTCCTCTGATGTTATTTTTTTCCAAGAAAAACTTTGTTTCCTATGTGTTGCTTCTGTCTGAAGAGGTCATAGCTGTTGAATTGTGCCTATCACATCTTCTGTCTGAAGAGGCCATAGCTGTTGAATTGTGTCTATCACATCTTCAGTCTGAAGAGGCTATAGCTGTTGAATTGTGTCTATCACATATGTCTGAAGAAGTCATAGCTGTTGAATTGTAGCTATCACATCTTCTGTCTGAAGAGGCCATAGCTATTGAATTGTGTCTATCACCGAAATATCTATAATGGTAATGAAAGAAGTAAATTATGAAATGTTGACTTATACTTCTTGTTTATATATTTACTCCGGAGTTAACAGAGTCTCTTGTGGACTTAGTTGAGTGTTCTACCCTGCATACTGAAGTGTTCATGTTAAACTAACACATAACCTGATTAATTTATTTATATATAAATATATATATATATATATATATATATATATATATATATATATAGTTAGGGAAGCAATATAAGGTTGCACTTACCAATGAACGGTCGTAAATACCTGGATAAAATCCTTTTTTTAATGCTTACCTGTGTTTTCTCTTTTATCCTATATATATATATATATATATATATATATATATATATATATATATATATCGCACCAACCTGAGGTATATGATTTTTAATGCGATGAAATATCAATGATGGTTGGCAAATCACTGACGAGGGACTAATTTTATCATATGTAACCCATGTGCAACCACGCAGTATACTCCTTTCTTCTCATGTTTTTTATATATATTTACCTCGGCTGCGTTTGTCTGTTTCTCTCTTACTGCTTTCCCGTTCTCTCTGTTTCTCTCACCTTCTTTCACCCCCTCTGTCAGTTACACTTTCTCTCGACTGACCTCTTCCTCGCACTTCCACTCACTCTCTGTTTCTCCCCTTCTCACTTCCTCCCGTTTGGCTAGTAGTGGGTTCTCTTCTTGCTCACATCTCACTCACGTCGGACGGTCTGTATCTTGATCGCTCATGAAATCCACCCAGATTATGCTGACCGGATAACCATGTTGCTTGTTTATTTTCCTATCTTCGGTTTGTTTTTATCCTTCTATGTTGTTTACTTGTCTCACTCGCTTTACGCGCTTTACTTGTCCCAATAGCTTTTTTTAGTTATTGCTCGCACCAACCTGAGGTATATGATTTTTAATGCGATGAAATATCAATGATGGTTGGCAAATCACTGACGAGGGACTAATTTTATCATATGTAACCCATGTGCAACCACACAGTATTCTTCTTTCTTCTCATGTTTTATATATATATATATATATATATATATATATATATATTAGTAATAATAAATCTGAAGACTAAAATCCAAAGAGTGATTTGTTTTTTTAGTTTCAGAAGATCCCGTTAAGGGTGAAAGCAGCGATTCTTTGATTAAACTTTAATCTGTTATTTTAATAAATAAATATATATATATATATATATATATATATATATATATATATATATATATATATATATATATATATATATATATATATATAGTGAAATAAGATAACAACGACGATTGGTTACTCTTCATTACGTTTATTGGTTGGTGACGCGCGTTTCGCCACTGACCACTGACGATCTGTATCGATCCGACCTGACTCTGTAATGCGCGGCTCGTCAAACCCCTTGTAATTACAAGGCGTCTTACGATTGGTCAGTGGCGAAACGCGCGTCACCAACCAATAAACGCAATGAAGGGGTAACCAATCGCCCTTGTTATCTTATTTAACTATAATACACTCTGTATAGCTCTACACCTCGACACTAGTGAACCTAAACATCGAGTGCTCTCCCGAGTGAACCTACAGTTACTCCAAGTTACACTCCCTGGATATATATATATATATATATAAACATATTTAATTAAGAATGGTTCTTTAGAGGGTATTGGGAAGAAACCACAATTGTATAAAGTACTCAATGCATTAATTGAAAGGATACATAATTATTTCTACAGAACAAGAACTGTTTCATTCGTTTGAAATAATCAGGAGAATATCTAAATAAAGTTCATGTATGTGTGAATGTGTATTTTGCGACGTATGTCGACGTGGTATATAATATCTTCGATAAAGTCGAGAAAGGCGGTGTTTCACGCAGAAGGACCCTTGGTGTATATGTTCGGGGGCGAGGAACTTGCACTCCTCGTTACTCTAATTCACGTGACTATAGCTAAGAATCCTAGAATCCTAGTAGTTGTCACCTTTCTTCCTCGTAATCGTAATTCTGGTGTAGGTAGGCTTTACAACAACCATTCGCTCTATTGTACGAGTTTGAGTTTCTTTCATGATTTTTTTCCAATATGGTTGTTCCAATATGGTTGCTCCTATTAGATGGGTCGTCTTCCTCTTGGTAGTTTCTAGAAATAGTTTTCTATATATTGGTATACTTGGGATACGGTCCCTTTACAAATCCCTTTATAGTTCCAGAGACTTTCTTTTTGGAAAGAATTATTTCTCTTTCTTCCTGTTACTGGACAGAATTGCTTTGTATTGTGATGATCTCTGTGTTTTGTTAAATATCGTTTCTTGGTGTTGCTTGAATTTCCCTTTACGTGTTTTGTTCCTGGAGGTCTCTTACTTTAAAAACCGAATGATCAGAATCATACTCCTTTGTTTTAATTCTTCCTCTTACTTGGAATTCCAGTTTTTCATATTTTCGAGGGATGCTAGTTCTGCATTTTCACATGTTTCTGGATATTTCCTTATAGTGAATCATAAACCCATTTTTAAGATTCCCCTGGCATTTCTTCAATATTTATATATCTGCTCATTGACCGACGTTCTCAATCGTAAGTGTTCAAGTTACATATTTATTTTACTTAGGAATATTTTTGGCGCAGTATTCTTTGCCCCTCACTGATTGTTTTCATTTGCTATTTTCTAATTAATATCAATGAAGTAGAATTTAACCATTTTTTATACATGTCAACTTTCTTGACATTTTCAAGCAGAATTTCGTCGTAAGATTTGTTTTTTATTTCACAGTAATTCCATTTTATATTTAATTATATTTGGTAACCAACGATTGACTTCTTTTCTTTCCGTTCTGGAATTTTCTTCGTCTATTTTTACGTTGGCTACCTTTTGAATTATGCTACAAAGTTGTTTGAAATTTGAACTAAAGATTGTTTTCTGTCTTTCTATATCGTTAACATTCCCTGTCAAAATATGAAAGTTATTAAACTTCTCCATAAAAGTTATCACTTGTTTGCTAATATCCCACGTCCTGTTTAGGATTTCCTCATCAAGCCCTTTAAATGGCTTGTCGGTTTGGGTGGCATTTTCACACACATACATACATATATATATATATATATATAAGAGAGAAAGTATGACCCCGACGACAGAGCTCAAGCCGTTTCGACGGCTATTTCTGGACTAAAGTGCGTTATGGTCCATCTGGTTCCTTACCACAACTCCTCCGTTATATATATATATATATGAATGTCATTTATTTTGTCTGACCTGTTTAGCTTGACTTGTTTTTGGTTTAGAGGGTTAATGGTTTCTTGACCGCCTTCTCAGTTTGTATGGCCTTTATAACCTATGTTTATTGCTCTAGTCTCTTTAGCCCATGGAGCGCTTGCCAGCATGACTCGGAATTTGCGTTACGTTTCGCTTTTTCTACCCGCCGAAATGTGATTCTCGCTGAATTTATATATATATATATATAAATTTATATATATATATATATAATTTATATATATATATATATATATATATAACAAAGGAATTGTGGTAAGGAACCAGATGGACCATAACGCACCAGAGTACTCAATACTTAGGGTAGTAGAGTAGGAAATAGGAAAAAGTATGACCCCGACGGCTATTTCTGGTAATATTTCCAGAAATAGCCGTCGAAACTGCTTGAGTTCTGCCGTCGGGGTCATACTTTTTCATATATATATATATATATATATATATATATATATACTTGGCTTAAATATTGAGGGGCGAGTTAAATAATATAGAAAACATAAAGATGAAACTGCAATCAATCAGTACATCTAGTATGAAGTTTTAAAAAATAATATTAATCAGCAAATATACAGACTGAGTATAAAGTATTTCCCTGACTATAAAATACCATATCTCTGATACTGTTTGAGATTTTACTTTTTCATTGTTTTAATTTATAAATTTCAAGTTTAAAGTTTTTCTGAACATGTTTTACATTTCCTCTTCTAAAGGAAGTAGTTGTAATTTTGTGCTACAAAATGGCGTCTAGGAAACCAAAACCTCGGTGTTTTGTGTATATGTTAAATCTTTTATACGGTATAAGATTAAGGTTACATATGCACACATACATACATAGTACATACATAATACATACATACATGGTGGCTGCCAACTCGTTTTCGAGTACGGCCACTACTTTATATCCCTGTAGGAGAACCCCAACCGATGCGCTGAACGAGTGTGACTTTTTAGTCCAGCCAGAGACTTGAAAACTCTGGTACAAACACTACACTTGTTACAATTACTGACACATAGTGCTGGGCCCATGGTACCATGTGACGACAAGTGCAGAGATATCTCCAGATATAAAGCAATGCCTGTGCCGTGAGCAAAGGCACTGCACAAAGCCAGTCCCACTCTCTTAATCAAGATGATATTTACCAAAAAGAAGAACAAGTCAACATCATTGGATACCATCAGGATTGCAAGTGTTATATCAGAGTTTTCCTTCTCCTAGAATTCTGCCTTGACAAAGGCTAAGGGGTCATCTCTCCCGGTGATTTTGGATGGCCATTGACTCTTAAGAGCTCATTTGCCCTTTGACAGGTTTTGTTTTTAGTCCTGCAGGATGTCCAAAGTAACCCTCCTCACCAAGAAACCTTGGTGGGGTTGCCAGTTTAGTCGCCAACGACCCGATCATGAGACAGGTTGTACTGGGATACATGTTACCAGTAGCACCAACTGGTGACCTGACATACATCTTACATACATACATACTTACATACATAAGTTAAATTCATACATATATACATACATACATAATACATACATACATACATGCATGGTGGCTGCCAACTCGTTTTCGAGTACGGCCACTACTTTATATCCATGTAGGAGAACCCCTACCGAAGCGCTGCATGAGTGTGACTTTTTAGTCCAGCCAGCGACTTGAAAACTCTGGTACAAACACTACACTTGTGACAATTATTGACACATAGTGCTGGGCCCATGGTACCATGTGAGGACAAGTGCAGAGAGATCTCCAGATATAAAGCAATGCCTGTGCCGTGAAGCTTTTATAGTGAGCAAAGGCACTGCACAAAGCCAGTCCCACTCTCTTAACCAAGATGATATTTACCAAAAAGAAGAACAAGTCAACATCATTGGATACCATCAAGGTTGCAGGTGTTATATCAGAGTTTTCCTTCTCCTAGAATTCTGCCTTGACAAAGGCTAAGGGGTCATCTCTCCCGGTGATTTTGGATGGCCATTGACTCTTAAGAGCTCCTTTGCCCTTTGACAGGTTTTGTTTTTAGTCCTGCAGGATGTCCAAAGTCACCCTCCTCACCAAGAGACCTTGGTGGGGTTGCCAGTTTAGTCGCCAACGACCCGACCATGAGGCAGGTTGTACATACATGCATACATACATACATACATACATACATACATACATACATACATACATACATTCAAAATGAAATTTGGTGAGCCCAAGTTTGCATATTTGGCAGTAAAACGTGTTCTGTTGTGGAGATCAGCTGCCCACTTGATGTAAACGTTGTCAGAAAAATACAGGAGAAGGAGGACATCTAGGGACCATTGATGAGGAGTTTACAAATCCAGTATCCAAGATACACCTTTAGCTTCATACCCATCATTATTGGAGCAACGGGTTATATACCAACCCGGTTGGACCAAAGTATGACTGAACTTGGATTTGCGGACAAAAAGTGCAGCTCCCTAATTCATAGTCTACAAATGGCTGCGATAGCTGGCACCTTCAAAATTTGCAAAAACATTCTGGAATTCAAGGGATGACAATTTCTTTTGTTTTACAACCTTGCCACCAAGAAGGTGGCCGGTCAAAAAAATATACTCGAAATTAAGAGAAAGAGATAAAAAACATACATGCATACATGATGGCTGCCCCCTCGTTATCGAGTATGGCCATTGCACGATATACCATTATTAATAATTATTAATTAATTCTATCGTGCAATCCCTGTGCGTAAAGATATTTTTTAAAGTGAGGAAAGACTGGGCACTGAGCCAATCCCACTCTCTGAGAGACAGTAGCTATAACCCGAAAAGAAGAAAAGATCAACATCATCGGTAACTATTAAGCCGCAGGTTTTATGTCGGAGTTATCCCAATTTCCTGAGTTACCTTCTCCTAGAAGAATGACCTGACAAAGGCTAGGGGCCCTACACTCCCAGTGGTTTAACCGCGCGATCGGGTGTCCAGCCCGACTATTTCTATGTCCCTACGCATATACATACACATGCAACCTGTCGCATGGTCGGGTCGTCGGCGACTAAACCGGCAACCCCACCGAATTTACTTGGTGAGGAGGGTGATTTTGGACACTCTGCGGGACAAAAAACAAAACCTAACAAAGGGCGGAAGAACTCATAAGAGTCAACGGCCATCCAAAAGTGCGTAAATATGTATATACACGTGTACATATGTATGTATATGTTCATACATACAAACATAATACATACTTACATAAGTTACATACATACATACATACATACATACATACATACATACATACATACATAAGTTATATACATACATACATGATGGCTGCAAACTCTGCTAAGAGTATTGCAATCGCTTGTCAGATTATAGAGTTTGGGGCACTTTTAGGCTACGGCCAGCCGCACAAAACTGTAACTTCCTGAACAAGCAATGCATGTGCTTTGAAGGTTTTTAAGTGGAGAAAGGCCTACATACATACATGATGGCTGCCCCCTCGTTATCGAGTATGGCCATTGTACGATATACCATTATTAATAATTATTAATTAATTCTATCGTGCAATCCCTGTGCGTAAAAATATTTTTTAAAGTGACAAAAGACTGTGCACTGAGCCAATCCCACTCTCTGAGAGACAGTAGTTATAACCCGAAAAGAAGATAAGATCAACATCATCTGTAACGACTGAGCCGCAGGTTTTATATCGGAGTTATCCCAATTTCCCTTGTTGCCTTCTCTTAGAAGAATACCCTGACAAAGGCTAGGGGTCCTTCACTCCCAGTAGTTTAACTGCGCGATCGGGTGTTCAGCCCGACTATTTCTATGTCCCCGCGCATATACATACACATGCACCTATGTATATACACATATACATACATATGTACATGTGTACATACATATTTACACACATTTGGATGGCCGTTGACTCTTATGAGTTCTTCCGCCCTTTGTCAGGTTTTGTTTTTCGTCCTGCAGGGTGTCCAAACTCACCCTCCTCGCCAAGTAAACTTGGTGGGGTTGACGGTTTAGTCGCCGACGACCCGACCATCCGACAGGTTAAACTGGGTTACATGCAACTGCATTACTGCAATTCGGCAGATTCATTGAGTGAGGTAGACAATTACCGGAGTTCATTGACTTAATACCAGCGATCCTCGTTAATTTTATTATATATATATATATATATATATATATATATATATATATATATATATATATATATATATATATATATAGAAGTGGTTACACAACAGTTAGTTCACCATACCGAGAACAATTGTTTCACCTTACCGGATCTTCAGCTCGTAATGGACATGAGTATGGTGAACTAATTGTTGTGTAACCACTTCTACCTAACTCGTCCCATGGACTGAGTGCTCTACCACTACAGATATTACCTTCCGGTGTTCTACCACTATATATATATATATATATATATATATATATATATATATATATATATATATATATATATATATATACGATAGTAAACAAATGGAAACTATATTTATAAAACCATATTTATTTCATTATACATATTTCAGGGATACCATATTAAAAATATGGCATGCCTTCGTCAGATAAAATACAATATATAAACTGTTTTATAAATAATTTTGGCGTACCATAAATATAAGCCACCATTAAGGTAGGAACTGACACACCATTAATGGGCCTACACACATCCTTTGGAGTTTACTGTCCTGTGTTTTCTTACTTCACCTTCTGTGTTGGATAACACACCTCCACCACTCAAACAACTATCTTAAAAGCTTATTGGCCCATGTGACGGGAAATCGCACTTGCGGACGCATTTACCCAATACCCAACCCTACACGGAGCCCTTTGCCGGCCCACATTGCAGTTGCTTGCACGCACAGATTTGGTGACACGGATTCTCAACGGGACAGCGGTACACAAGGAGTTCGACATGAGCTGATTGCTTGCTCTTCACATGGATGTGTATATACCTGGACATACCCCCCTTGGGGGGGGGGGGGGGGGCGATTCGGATGTGTATATACCATAACACACACTTAAAGATATGGATGTTACAATTCGATCTATACACGTATAGCAGAACACTGAACTAAACTTACTTGAGCGCGCGCGTGTGTGTGTGTGTGTGGGGTGTTGGTTAACCCAATATTTCCAATTTACATCGTCAAATTAAGATTTGACCGACATAGCTTCTGTTGCTTTGTGAACTAACTTTCGGTGATTGCTGTGTTGGTACATTCTTATATTTGTTTTATTATGTTTTTTTTTCTCGGACATCGCTTCGGTGTGTGTTAAAGTGTGTGTGTACCCACCCACGCTAATTCTACGGGTTTAATACTGTGTTAATGTGTGTATATATATGTATATTTTTTTTTTACCTCGAGCCGATGTATGTAGGTGTGGAGTGTGTGTGTACCCACTCACTTTTAACTGTGACTGACTGTATCCCTACAGATTTGTTTGATGTCCAGCGTCTTCTGCAGCGATAGAAATCTGAAAACTTTTATGACCTCAACTAAAGCTAATAGCAGTCGCCATGTCTCTCACTGACTGGTGTGTCTCCATATGAGGGAATGAATTC
>OZ024741.1:15575145-15577645 GCA_964016885.1 Eledone cirrhosa
TCCCTGAGAGTATCTTGGTCAGCCTTTGAAGGAGTGACGCTAGAGCTGTGAAACCTTGCATTAATTTGGTCAGCCTATGAACGTTTAAGCCTGTGAACGTTTCAACTGACCCTCGTATAAAGAGCACTTTCCCTGACGATAATGATTATTTTATTAGTTTTTTAAATGGTCCTTACAATAATATATGTCGTCAATCCCTTAAACATGTAAAGTCGAAAAATGTAATCGCGGAACATAGATTTAAGTGTTAGATAATAATTTTATTTAAAATCAAAATTATTTATTTTGAACTTTTTAATGCTCCTTACTTTCGTATATGTTGACACTACCATAAGCATGTTAACAGCTATAATTTTAATCAGGGTACATAGATATACGGGGTAGATATTTAAATGGTGTATATAATAACGGCGTAAAATGTTTAAAGACTATATTGAATTCGTCTGTAATTTAAGTCGAACCACTTGAGGAAATTCTGGCGATAAATTGTTCCAATTTCCGCTTGTTTGTTTTTTGTTTTTTTTTTGTAGCTTATTAAATCTCAGAATCAAACATATACACATGACCCTTACATACATACATACATACATACATACATACATACATACATACATACATACATACATACATACATACATACATGATGGCTGCCCCCTCGTTATCGAGTATAGCCATTGCACGATATACCATTATTAATAATTATTAATTAATTCTATCGTGCAATGCCTGTGCGCAAAGATATTTTTTAAAGTGAGGAAAGACTGTGCACTGAGCCAATCCCACTCTCTGAGCGACAGTAGCTATAACCCGAAAAGAAGAAAAAATCAACATCATCGGTAACTACTGAGCCGCAGGTTTTATATCGGAGTTATCCAAGTTTCCTGAGTTGCCTTCTCCTAGAAGAATACCCTGACAAAGGCTAGGGGTCCTTCACTCCCAGTGGTTTAACCGGGCGATCGGGTGTCCAGCCCAACTATTTCTATGTCCCCGCGCATATACATACACATGCACCCACGCGCGCACACATATACATATACATACAAATGTACATGTGTATATACATATTTACACACTTTTGGATGGTCGTTGAATCTTATGAGTTCTCCCGCCCTTTGTCAAGTTTTGTTTTTCGTCCTGCAGGGTGTCCAAAATCACCCTCCTCACCAAGTAAATTTGGTGGGGTTGCCGGTTTAGTCGCCGACGACCCAACCATGCGACAGGTTATACTGGGTTACATGTTACCAGTAGCACTCAAGAGTGACCCGACATCCATACATACATACATGGTGGCTGCCAACTCGTTTTCGAGTACGGCCACTACTTTATATCCATGTAGGAGAACCCCTACCGATGCACTGAACGAGTGTGACTTTTTAGTCCAGCCAGCGACTTGAAAATTCTGGTACAAACACTACACTTGTGACAATTATTGACACATAGTGCTGGGCCCATGGTACCATGTAACGACAAGTGCAGAGAGATTTCCAGATATAAAGCAATGCCTGTGCCGTGAAGCTTTTATAGTGAGCAAAGGCACTGCACAAAGCCACTCCCACTCTCTTTACCAAGATGATATTTACCAAAAAGAAGAACAAGTCAACATCATTGGATACCATCAGGTTTGCAGGTGTTATATCAGAGTTTTCCTTCTCCTAGAATTCTGCCTTGACAAACGCTAAGGGGTCATCTCTCCCGGTGATTTTGGATGGCCATTGACTCTTAAGAGCTCCTTTGCCCTTTGACAGGTTTTGTTTTTAGTCCTGCGGGATGTCCAAAGTCACCCTCCTCACCAAGAAACCTTGGTGGGGTTGCCAGTTTAGTCGCCAACGACCCGACCATGAGACAGGTTGTACTGGGATACATGTTACCAGTAGCACCAACTGGTGACCTGACATACATACATATATACATACATACCTACATATATACATCCATACATATATACATACATACATGCATACATATGCACATATATACATATAAACACATATAAACATACCCGTACCCACCGACATCCAAATATACGCACACACACACACACACATATATATATATATATATATATATGCACCGCCTGTAACTGCAGTTACACACTTAACACACACACACACACACACACTCACACACGCATATATATATATATATATATATATATATATATATATATATATATATATATAGTATATTTATATATATATATACAGTAATATATATTTGATAATATACTCTATGTTTAATTAAAAACATTTTGAGGACATACATATATATATACCCACACACCGTATATAAACTTATCCGAATATAAGACTACCCCTATTTTATGCCTGAGAAATGGACTAAAATCCTCATTCCCTGCACAGGCCGAAGCAGTTTATCAACCCAAGTTTAAACGGTGTGGTTTTAAAATTCTCATGAGTAGAGAATATATTTAGAAAGTTTTAATATTTTGATATTTTAAATGTTTCAGAGTCCTTTAAAGTACAGTATTGGTTTCACAACT
>OZ024741.1:15582645-15587645 GCA_964016885.1 Eledone cirrhosa
TAAATTCAGAAAACATATCTTCTATGAGGTCACTAAACCTGCTAGAAACAGCAGCTAACTCTCCCCCATATCACACCACTCCCTACTGTCTTAAATTTAGAAAACACATATCCTCTATGAGGTCACTAAACCTGCTAGAAACAACAGCTAACTCTCCCTCATATCACAACCCTCCCTCCTGTCTTAAATTTAGAAAACACACAGACAACCATGCAGAACAACTCCATCGCAGCTCTGTTGTTCGGCTGGCATCGTCTACGCGCGTGTTGCGCAAGTACTGTGAAACAATAAATTTCAACACTTTTTTGCACAGAGATAATATCCATAGGCGAAACTACAATTGTCACTGCTGGCGCAGCTCCTGCTTCCAGGTCTGCAATTCATTCACCCAGTGCATGGAAGACAAAAAAGTGCTGCCATAAAATGGGTGGTGCAACCTAACTTTGGTAACTTAATGACCCCGAGCAACGCCGGGCTTTAATGCTAGTATATATATATATATGTGTAGTGTGTATGTATGTATGTATATATTATAATTCTTTCTATGTATATCTGTACGTATAAATATATGTATGTATATATGTATGCATATATATGTGTATATATGTATGTATCTGTGTATGTATATATGTATGTATATATATATGTATATAAATATGTATACATGTATGTATGTTGTTATATATATATATATGTATGTATATATATATGTATGTATGTATATATATATATGTATCTACGTATGTATATATATATATATATATATATGTATGTATATATGTGTATATCTGTATATGTATGTATATATGTATATATGTATATATGTGTATATGTGTATATGTATATATGTATGTATGTATATATCTATATATGTATGTATGTATATATGTATGTACGTATGTATGTATATATGTATGGTGCTACTGGTAACGTATCCTAGTACAACCTGTCCCATGGCCGGGTCGTTGGCGACTAAACTGGCAACCCTACCAAGGTTTCTTGGTGAGGAGGGTGACTTTGGACATCCTGCGGGACTAAAAACAAAACCTGTCAAAGGGCAAAGGAGCTCTTAAGAGTCAATGGCCATCCAAAATCACCGGGAGAGATGACCCCTTAGCCTTTGTCAAGGCAGAATTCTAGAAGGAAAACTCTGATATAACACCTGCAACCCTGATGGTATCCAATGATGTTGACTTGTTCTTATTTTTAGTAAATATCATATTGGTTAAGAGAGTGGGACTGGCTTTGTGCAGTGCCTTTGCTCACTATAAAAGCTTCACGGCACAGGCATTGCTTTATATCTGGAGATCTCTCTGCACTTGTCATCACATGGTACCATGGGCCCAGCACTATGTGTCAATTGTCACAAGTGTAGTGTTTGTACCAGAGTTTTCAAGTCGCTGGCTGGACTAAAAAGTCACACACGATCAGCGCATCGGTAGGGGTTCTCCTACATGGATATAAAGTAGTGGCCGTACTCGAAAATGAGTTGGCAGCCACCATGTATACATGATTGTATATATGTATGTATGTATATATGTATGTATATATATATGTATGTATGTATGAATGTATGTATGTATATATGTATGTATGTATGTTAGTCTGTATGTATGTATGTATGTTTATATGTATGTATATATGTATGTATGTATGTTTATCTGTATGTATATATATATATGTATGTATGTTTATCTGTATGTTTATCTGTATGTATATATGTATATATGTATATATATGTATGTATATATGGATATATGTATGTGTATATGTTTGTATGTATGTATGGGAAAGTAAACGGAAACAACCAGCGCGTGCCGATGTCATATCCAAATATGTGTATAGTTATGTGTATATATATATAGTTATATGTGTGTAAATATAAATATATATATGTGTGTGTGTGTGTGTGTGTGTGTGTGTGTGTGTGTGTGTGTGTGTGTGTGTCTGTGTGTGTTGTGTAAATATGTATATGTTTCTGTGTGTGTGTAAATATAGTTATGGGTATGTGTAAATATGTATATATATATATATGTCTGTGTATATTTATATATGTGTGTAAATATATTTATATGTGTATTTCTAGGTTCAAACATATGAAATGACGAGATGAAAAATATACATTACACAATATACATACATGAATTTATATATATATACATACATATATATATGCATACATATACATGCATACATATACATACATACATACATATACATGCATACATATATGCATACATATATGTATACATACATACATGCATCCTTTTATACATACATATATATATGCATACATACATACATATATACATACATTCATTTATACATACATATATACATACATACATACATACATATATAGATGCATACATAATACATATATACATATATATATGCATACATGCATTCATTTTTATATTTATATATATATATATATATATATATACATACATGCACGTAGAAACACTGACGAATCACACTAATACTTACATATATAATATATATATATATATGTGTGTGTGTGTGTGTGTATACATATATATATATATCTGTGTGTATACATATATATATATGTGTGTGTATGTATATGTATATATATATATATGTGTGTGTGTGTATACATATATATATATATATATATATGTATACACACAGACATATATATATATATGTGTGTGTGTATACATATATATATATATATATGCGTGTATACATATATATATATATATGTGTGTGTGTGTGTGTATACATATATATGTATATATGTGAGTGTGTGTATACATATATATATATATATATATATATATATATATACATATATATATATATATATATATATATATATATATGTGTGTGTGTATACATATATATATATATATGTATATATGTGTGTGTGTGTATACATATATATATATATGTGTGTGTTTGTATACATATATATATATGTATGTGTGTGTGTGTGCATGCATATATATATATATGTGTGTGTGTGTATACATATATATATGTAAGTGTGTGTGTGTGTATACATATATATATATATATGTGTGTGTGTGTGTGTGTGTATACATACATATATATACATATGTGTGTTTGTGCATACATATATATATATATGTGTGTGTGTGTGTGTGTATGTATGTATTGAGAACACAAAAGAGGGGGTCGGGGGAACAGAAGTAAGACAATGGTGGATGTGGGGGGTGATGTAGTAAGGAGGGAGAAGGGGAGGAGGGGGAGAAAATAATTGCAGCGGATGAGAGTGAGGATGAAAGAATGAATGAGAAGAGAGTGTAAGTAAAGAGGGATAGAGGGAGAGAGGGAGAGAGGGAAAGAGGGAGTGAGAGAATGAGAGAGAGGGAGAGAGATTAATGACCAAGACGGGAGAGTAGAACAGAAGGAGGAGAAAGAGAGAGGGAATAATGGCGGCAAAATGAGATAGTAGAATGAAGGAGGAGTGAGAATATAGTAAAGAGAGGGAAAGAGAGAGGGGGAGTAAAAGAGAGAGTGAGAGAATAATAGTGAAGATGCGATCATAGAATGAAGGAGGAATAAAAAGAGAGTGAGGAGGGAATAATGGGGGCCAAAAAAGAGAGTAGCATGAAGTAGAGGGTAAGGAGAGAAGATGGGAAGAGATAAAGGCAGGAAGAGTAGAGAATAAAGGGGAGTTAGAGGGAGGGAGAGAAGAGAGTAAGGAAATAGAGGGTGGGGGGGGATAGAGAGGGAGAGATAGAGGGAGGGAACAGAATAAAAGGGAGATAGAGGGGGAGAGATAGAAGGAGAGAGAGAAGAGAGTAAGGAGATAGAAGGGGAGGAAGATAGAGGAGGAGAGATAGAGGGAGGGAGAGACCAGAATAAAAGGGAGATAGAGGGAGAGAGATAGAAGGGGAGATATAGATGTAGAAGGAGAGAAGAGAGTAAGGAGATAGAGAGGGAAAGAGATAGAGGGAAAGAGATAGAGGGAGGGAGAGAACAGAATAAAAGGGAGATAGAGGGGTAGACAGATAGAGAGGGAGAGATAGATGGAGAGAGAGAGAAGAGAGTAAGGAGATAGAGGGGGAGACAGATAGAGAGGGAGAGATAGAGGGAGGGAGAGAGGAGGCCATTTTGGATGTTACATATGGATTGAGACAGAAGATAAAACGCGGCTGAAGTGGAATTAATAAGTAATAGAAGATATGTAATAAAATAGCTTTATCTTTTTCAAAACAAATAGAAATTGCAGCAAATCTATGATATGGCTTCTGGATTTCTCAGTACAAAGAATTGAGAATATAAATTGATGTTCAAATAAGTTTCATCACAACTCTTTTGTCTTTCTCTCTTCTTATATATCATATATAGCTTTCTTTCATATATTTCTATATATCATACTGACACTTTTTACATGATTCAATATCGTTGTCGTCCTTGTTGTTGTTGTTGTTGTTGTTGTTGTTGTTGTTGTAGTTTTATATGTGTGTATGTGTGGGAATTTATATGTGTATATATATATATATGTATGTATGTACATATAGTTATATATATATATGTGTACCTATATATATATATATATATATGTGGGGTGGGGGGTGTACAGAGAGAGATAAATATATAGATAGATAGATATGTGTGTGTGTGTAAATTCATATAGATACATACATATATAGAGATAGATAGATATAGACAGAGTAAAAGAACCACACACACATACTTAAATATATATATATATATATATATATATATATAGAGAGAGAGAGAGAGAGAGAGAGAGAGAGAGAGAGAGAGAGGGGGAGAGAAAGAGAGAGAGGGTGAGAACGTAAGAGGAAATCTTATTCTTGTTTATTTTCTATGTTTTGTTGTTAAGGTTGGGTTGTAACATTACTATGTATGGTGCATATATGTATCTATGTATGGTGTATATATGTATGGTGTATATATGTATGTATGGTGTATATATGTATGTATGGTGTATATATGTATGTATGTATGGTGTATATATGTATGTATGTATTTATGTA
>OZ024741.1:15590145-15592645 GCA_964016885.1 Eledone cirrhosa
AGAAGGTATGTAGGTAGGTAGGTATCTACGTATATATGTATATATATGAATATATATATATATGTATGTATTTATTTATGCATGTATGTGTGTGTGAATGTGTGTTTGTATGTATGTATATATGTGAATGTGTATATGTATGTATGTATGTGTGTATGTATGTATATGCAATGTGTGTATATTTTATTGTTTATTAGTATCGGTAGAGGGTCGGACGCCATGCTTTCCAGCATAGTTACGTCCCTTTACGGTCTGAGTTCAAATCCCGTCGAGGTTAACTTTGCCTTTCACTACCCATGTACTGGGTAATTGCTGGCCTTGTGCCAACAGTAGAAACAATTATTATCTTTTTGTAATAATTGTTTCTACTTTTGGCACAAGGCCAGCAATTACCAGTGTATTACTGGTACTTTATTTTATCGACCCCGTAAGGATGAAAGGCAGAGTCAACCTCGGTGGGATTTGAACTCAGATCATAAAGGGACGTAACTCTATGCTTCAAAGCATGGCGTCCGGCACTCTACCTATACTGCCAATCCGTGAGTTTGTGTAATAGAGAGGAAAATAGAGGGAGAAGTGGTGAGAGTGGCTGACGTAGAGAGAGAGAGATTAAGAGAGAGAGAGACAGAGATGTAATAGAGAGGAAAATAGAGGGAGAGGTGGTGAGAGTGACTGACATAGAGAGGGAGAGATTAAGAGAGAGACATAGATGTAATAGAGAGGAAAATAGAAGGAGAAGTGGTGAGAGTGACTGACGTAGAGAGGGAGAGATTAAGAGAGAGACATAGATGTAATAGAGAGGAAAATAGAAGGAGAAGTGGTGAGAGTGACTGACGTAGAGAGGGAGAGATTAAGAGAGAGACAGAGATGTAATAGAGAGGAAAATAGAGGGAGAAGTGGTGAGAGTGGCTGACGTAGAGAGAGAGAGATTAAGAGAGAGTCAGAGATGTAATAGAGAGGAAAATAGAGGGAGAAGTGGTGAGAGTGGCTGACGTAGAGAGAGAGAGATTAAGAGAGAGAGACAGAGATGTGATAGAGAGGAAAATAGAGGGAGAAGTGGTGAGAGTGGCTGACGTAGAGAGAGAGAGATTAAGAGAGAGAGACAGAGATGTGATAGAGAGGAAAATAGAGGGAGAAGTGGTGAGAGTGGCTGACGTAGAGAGAGAGAGATTAAGAGAGAGACAGAGATGTGATAGAGAGGAAAATAGAGGGAGAAGTGGTGAGAGTGGCTGACGTAGAGAGAGAGAGATTAAGAGAGAGACAGAGATGTGATAGAGAGGAAAATAGAGGGAGAAGTGGTGAGAGTGGCTGACGTAGAGAGAGAGAGATTAAGAGAGAGAGACAGAGATGTGATAGAGAGGAAAATAGAGGGAGAAGTGGTGAGAGTGGCTGACGTAGAGAGAGAGAGATTAAGAGAGAGAGACAGAGATGTGATAGAGAGGAAAATAGAGGGAGAAGTGGTGAGAGTGGCTGACGTAGAGAGAGAGAGATTAAGAGAGAGACAGAGATGTAATAGAGAGGAAAATAGAGGGAGGGGTGGTGAGAGTGGCTGACGTAGAGAGGGAGAGATTAAGAGAGAGAGACAGAGATGTAATAGAGAGGAAAATAGAGGGAGAGGTGGTGAGAGTGACTGACATAGAGAGGGAGAGATTAAGAGAGAGACATAGATGTAATAGAGAGGAAAATAGAAGGAGAAGTGGTGAGAGTGACTGACGTAGAGAGGGAGAGATTAAGAGAGAGACATAGATGTAATAGAGAGGAAAATAGAAGAAGTGGTGAGAGTGACTGACGTAGAGAGGGAGAGATTAAGAGAGAGACAGAGATGTAATAGAGAGGAAAATAGAGGGAGAAGTGGTGAGAGTGGCTGACGTAGAGAGGGAGAGATTAAGAGAGAGACAGAGATGTAATAGAGAGGAAAATAGAGGGAGAAGTGGTGAGAGTGGCTGACGTAGAGAGGGAGAGATTAAGAGAGAGACAGAGATGTAATAGAGAGGAAAATAGAAGGAGAAGTGGTGAGAGTGGCTGACGTAGAGAGGGAGAGATTAAGAGAGAGACAGAGATGTAATAGAGAGGGAAATAGAGGGAGAAGTGGTGAGAGTGGCTGACGTAGAGAGGGAGAGATTAAGAGAGAGAGACAGAGATGTAATAGAGAGGAAAATAGAGGGAGAAGTGGTGAGAGTGGCTGACGTAGGGAGGGAGAGATTAAGAGAGAGAGACAGAGATGTAATAGAGAGGAAAATAGAGGGAGAAGTGGTGAGAGTGGCTGACGTAGAGAGGGAGAGATTAAGAGAGAGAGACAGAGATGGTATAGAGAGGAAAATAGAGGGAGAAGTGGTGAGAGTGGCTGACGTAGAGAGGGAGAGATTAAGAGAGAGAGACAGAGATGTAATAGAGAGGAAAATAGAGGGAGAAGTGGTGAGAGTGGCTGACGTAGAGAGGCAGAGATTAAGAGAGACAGAGATGTAATAGAAAGGAAAATAGAGGGAGAAGTGGTGAGAGT
>OZ024741.1:15597645-15600145 GCA_964016885.1 Eledone cirrhosa
CTTACACTTGGCCCATTTCTGGGTTAGTGCAAACACCTTGTTCGTAACCTCGTTCCAGTTCTTTTCCACCTGGAGGTCCGGTCCAAACCAGACCCCAAGCAACTTTACCGTGCCCTCCGTCCAGTGTCCGACGACACCGTCAGGAGGCATCGGTCTGCCTCTCCACGTTCCGAGTTGCAGCCCGATGGATTTTTCCCGGTTCAGTTTCGCTCCTGACAACCTTTCGTACTCCTCCAGTAAGGTACCGATCGCCTCGATCTCCGAGTCGGTCGATACCATTACTGTTACGTCATCGGCGTAGGCCGACACCGCTTTGCTCAATCCTGGTTCCAGGGGGATACCCTGCAACAACTCCAACTTCCTCAGTAAAGGCTCGAGAGTCAATACGTACAGAAGGGAGGAGAGAGGGCACCCCTGTCGAATGGATCGTGTGATTTCGAACGGCTTCGAAAGGTAGCCGTTCACTTTGATCCTAGAACAGATGTGGTTGCTATGTAAGGCAGTTATCCAGCCTCTGAAAACAGGACCGAACCCAGCCGCCGCTAGCACCGCATCCAGGTAACCATGGTCGACCCTATCGAAGGCCTTAGACTGATCCAAGTTGATCAGGGCCCCACCGAAGCCGGGTTTGTTGCCAACCCTCTCTATGATGTATCGCATGAGGTGGAGGTTATCGTGAATGGACCTGGATGGGATAGCACATGTCTGCGCATCTCCCACCAGGCCACCCACGACAAGCGCCAACCTCTTTGCTAACACCTTGGCCAAAATCTTTAACTCTGTGTTTAGCAGGGTTATGGGCCGAAAATTATTTATACTATCCCCCTTGTTCTCGTCCTTCCTCACCAGCGTGACTACGCCCTTGGCTACAGAACAAGGAATTCTCCCGTTCTGCTACCAATTGCAGTAGACCGCTTCGAGGAGTTCGGAGAAGAAGACCGGCATTGCTAAATAAAGTTCGTAAGGTATACCATCGAGACCTGGAGATTTGCGTCTGCTGCATTGGCTCAGCACATCTCCGATCTCATCAGCCGAGATTGGTCCCTCGCAGGACTCTGCCTCTTCGCTCGAGAGACGCGGCAGGCCGTCGAGGTATGGACCGAAATCCACGCCCCCGCCCGGACCCCCGCCTCCCCCGAACAATCGGGCAAAGTGCCTTTGAAAGGCCTCGCACATCTGCTTAGGCTCCCGGATCACCCGTCCATCTTCGTCTTGCAACGACCGGATGGTGGATCGATTTCCACTCTTAGCTTCTGTCACGCGGGCCCAGCCAACGGCTTTGGCCCCCTCATTACCTAGAGCACGTGTTTTACTTCGAATGACGCAGCCTTCGTGCTTTGCATCGAAAAACTGGTTCAAGGCCGTCCTCGATGCCAGCACTCTGGCCACATCTTCGCTCTTGATTGCCTCTTCTAATTTACCTGTTAATTCTTTCTCGTTTCTATTCCTATCGGCAGCTAACATCTTGCTATAACTTATTGATTCTGTTCTAATCTCTCTTTTAAGAGATGCCCACCATCGGTTGTTGACGATTGCACCCGTCAACCTCTCCTTAACTAATCTGCTAATCCCGTTTCTGTAAGTCTCTTTTGCCGGTAAAGACAAATTAAGTTTCCAGTAACCGGGACCCTGTTTATGTGTTTTCTCGAGATTGACTACGCAGGTCACTAATTTGTGGTCCGTGTAGCCAACCGTGCGCATTTCTGGACAGCTTAATATGTCCCTAAGTGGATAGATAGATAGCTAGATAGATAGATAGATAGATAGATAGATAGATAGATAGATAGATAGATAGATAGATTTCTTTATTTGCCACAAAGGCGCACAAGAAAAGGGGACAATACAAAGACACATGCCGGTGATTTTACATACAATCGTGTAAAAATATTGAAACAAACAATTACAACAATCGAAATCCCCAATAGGGAGGAGGCGCCACAAATGGGTTGTTTAATACCCCTTAGATAGAACAACCCTCAACTTCAGGAGCGTGTTGTGCAAGTGCTCCCTTCTTCCTTTTGCTCTCTTGTTTAACCTACAGGTTTATATACAGAGAAGGCCCAATCACTCGGGCCATTTTTGCCACATTCACCCACCTTTCAGTAAATTTACTGGGGTGCAGTGCCTCTCTCTCCACTCTGTTTCTCCTTCTAAAGTAGTACCTAAAGAAGGGAATGAGTTGTTGTCCGGAGAGAAAGACATCTGTCCTCAGTCCTCTCAACCTCGTCCACCATATAATCTCTTTCACCATAGCCACTATACAGAGGAAAACCGCCTCTCTTTCGGTTTTGAAAGAGGTTGGCGGTTTGATCCTTACTATGGACTCGGCAGTCAACGGGATTTGTCCGATACGCGACAGCAGTTGTCCTGCATAGTTCCACAGGCCGGTTACGCCCGGGCAGTGTACAATTGCGTGCAAGATGGTTTCAATTTCCTGCTCGCATCTTGGACACGTCCTCTTGGAAGGATCCCTGCGTCCGTGCCTGTAGATCTTGTCTCG
>OZ024741.1:15607645-15635145 GCA_964016885.1 Eledone cirrhosa
TTCTTTTATGCTTACTGCCTCTGTAATTTGCCTAAACATTTCATCTTTTCTGTGTGTGGATTCTATTTTTATTTCAATGTTCTCTAATCTACCCCTGTATTCTATCTTAGCATGTTGGTAGAGCACAGATGATTCTTTATTATCTTGAAGGTCTCGCCAGTGTTCATTTATTCGTTCCCCTATACTACGAGCTGTCTCACCTATGTACACTATATTTTTGTTTCTACATTGTCCTTCAGTACATCTGATGCTATACACTACATTTCTAGTTTTACAGTTAATATGGGGGCTTATTTTACAGGTTATACATTTCTTATCTATACATGAGGGTCTTTGGAACGGGTATGTCTTGCTAATAAGTGTTTTTACGGAGGTACCTGGTCTTTCTACTATCTTAATATTGAGTTTATGTTTATTTAGGGCCCTTCTAAATGTGTAGGCTAGTTCGCCTCTAGGGGTTGTATTGATGAACATTACACTCTGGTATTTATTGCTATCATACCATGAGTTTATTCTATTGGCCTTGTTCCTAGTTCTTTCTATTCTATTCCAAAATTTGCTCCTATACAAGGGGCAGGTCCCATTTATGTCATTATTTACCATTTTTTCCCATTTGGTTCTGGCTCCTTTATACACTCTGATTCTATCTCTCTGATTGTAGCCAGAGAACTGCATACGGTGGATGAAGTGTTGTATGTGTCTCTCTAGTTCTTCGGGGTTGCACATGCGGGACACATTTCTCATCACCCGTACCAAATCCGCAATCAGTATGTTGATTTTGGTATGGTCCGAAATGGCCGAGTTTCGGTGGATCAGATGTTTGGAAGTCATGGGTTTGGCATAATGGGAATGGAGGATTTGTTTTTGGTTGTTAATGGTATCTAACCAGAGCTCTGTGTCTAGTACAGGTAATCGATGGTTGGGGTGTCTACTTGGGTAGTCTATAGTAACTCTAATGCTCTGGTGGATGGAGTTTGCTATTTGCTGGATGCTTTCCATTGTGTTTTTCTCTAGTTCCTGACTGTTCTTTAGTGGGGGTGTCTTAACTACGATGTTTATATCATCTACGTAGCGGGAGTACATTATCAGGGTTAAGCTGTCTTCTAATTGTTCTTTAAGTTTTTGTTTAAGTCTACAGTCCCACCATACCATGAATAAGTTAGCTATGTCGCCTGCAATGCTAACACCAATGGCTGCTCCTTCCTCTTGGGCATATGTTTTACCATTAAATTTGAACATATGTTCCTTAAGGGTTAATTTTATGCTGGCCCCTACCGCGTGTGCAATCATTTTCTTCAGTTCATCGTGGTTTTCGGGTGTCCGTATGGCTCTGGTCCACCCGTTCCATCTATCTGTGTGGGTTTTCTTGGCCATTGAGGTAATGGTAGGTGTTCTGCCTCTTGCTGGTCTTGTAGGGCACAGGTTGCTAAGGTCATAAGTGTCTAGGTAACTATTACTATGGGTAAGCTTAAGTAGGAGTCCCAGCTCACTGGTATCAATCCCACGGAACTCAACCTTGCTCTCGCTGATCATTTCTACGCATTTCTCCACAGCAAAATCCACGTCAATAGATGGATACAGGGACACAACATCCATACTGCCTATTATGCAGTTTGTTAGGTCCCCATATCGGTTACCCGCGCCGATTCTGCTGAGGAGGTCCTCCGTGCTGTCACATACATCTGGGGACCTAACAAACTGCATAATAGGCAGTATGGATGTTGTGTCCCTGTATCCATCTATTGACGTGGATTTTGCTGTGGAGAAATGCGTAGAAATGATCAGCGAGAGCAAGGTTGAGTTCCGTGGGATTGATACCAGTGAGCTGGGACTCCTACTTAAGCTTACCCATAGTAATAGTTACCTATACACTTATGACCTTAGCAACCTGTGCCCTACAAGACCAGCAAGAGGCAGACCACCTACCATTACCTCAATGGCCAAGAAAACCCACACAGATAGATGGAACGGGTGGACCAGAGCCATACGGACACCCGAAAACCACGATGAACTGAAGAAAATGATTGCACATGCGGTAGGGGCCAGCATAAAATTAACCCTTAAGGAACATATGTTCAAATTTAATGGTAAAACATATGCCCAAGAGGAAGGAGCAGCCATTGGTGTTAGCATTGCAGGCGACATAGCTAACTTATTCATGGTATGGTGGGACTGTAGACTTAAACAAAAACTTAAAGTACAATTAGAAGACAGCTTAACCCTGATAATGTACTCCCGCTACGTAGATGATATAAACATCGTAGTTAAGACACCCCCACTAAAGAACAGTCAGGAACTAGAGAAAAACACAATGGAAAGCATCCAGCAAATAGCAAACTCCATCCACCAGAGCATTAGAGTTACTATAGACTACCCAAGTAGACACCCCAACCATCGATTACCTGTACTAGACACAGAGCTCTGGTTAGATACCATTAACAACCAAAAACAAATCCTCCATTCCCATTATGCCAAACCCATGACTTCCAAACATCTGATCCACCGAAACTCGGCCATTTCGGACCATACCAAAATCAACATACTGATTGCGGATTTGGTACGGGTGATGAGAAATGTGTCCCGCATGTGCAACCCCGAAGAACTAGAGAGACACATACAACACTTCATCCATCGTATGCAGTTCTCTGGCTACAATCAGAGAGATAGAATCAGAGTGTATAAAGGAGCCAGAACCAAATGGGAAAAAATGGTAAATAATGACATAAATGGGACCTGCCCCTTGTATAGGAGCAAATTTTGGAATAGAATAGAAAGAACTAGGAACAAGGCTAATAGAATAAACTCATGGTATGATAGCAATAAATACCAGAGTGTAATGTTCATCAATACAACCCCTAGAGGCGAACTAGCCTACAAATTTAGAAGGGCCCTAAATAAACATAAACTCAATATTAAGATAGTAGAAAGACCAGGTACCTCCGTAAAAACACTTATTAGCAAGACATACCCGTTCCAAAGACCCTCATGTATAGATAAGAAATGTATAACCTGTAAAATAAGCCCCCATATTAACTGTAAAACTAGAAATGTAGTGTATAGCATCAGATGTACTGAAGGACAATGTAGAAACAAAAATATAGTGTACATAGGTGAGACAGCTCGTAGTATAGGGGAACGAATAAATGAACACTGGCGAGACCTTCAAGATAATAAAGAATCATCTGTGCTCTACCAACATGCTAAGATAGAATACAGGGGTAGATTAGAGAACATTGAAATAAAAATAGAATCCACACACAGAAAAGATGAAATGTTTAGGCAAATTACAGAGGCAGTAAGCATAAAAGAATTACAACCAAAATTAAATAGAAGATATGAGTGGAACAGCAACATCACAACTTACAATTAAGGACAAAATGAAAACACACACAGGACAAAATGAAAACACACACACACATAGAACAAACAACTTACAATTAAGGACAAAATGAAAACACACACAGGACAAAATGAAAACACACACACACATAGAACAAACAACCAACCAACAATAAATAAATAAATAAATAAACAAATAGATAAATGAACACAAACACACACAGACACCCGGATGTGGCGCATGCGCAAACTGAGCACACAACACACACACAGAAACAAAATGGCGTAGGATAGAAGAAAGGAAAGGCACAGAAACAAAGAAAGGGATCCCCAGTCACTGAAGAGGTCACAGAGTGTGTGACGAAAGGACTATGACTATATATAAACAACTATCTGGTTGTGGAACCAACCAACCAACCAACCAACCAGAAATTTATAAGTTTGTAGATTTGTAAATTTATAAATTTATAAATATATAATAAATTGAAGTGAAACAACTGGTGCGTGTGTTTCTTATTGGCAACATGACCTTCCCAAAGTATAATAATATCGGTTTCAACACACGATTTCAGATAAAAAATCTTGCTAAACAAATTCAGAAACGAAATATATATACACAAATATATACAAACATAAATATATTTCCATATCATACATAGATGTTTATTTTCACTCATGCAATTACGGGTGGTTGTGTATCTTCTTGCCTTTAGTCATTAACGCATAAATCTAAGGAAGCTAAAACATTAAAAGGCAAAAATAAGCATGAAAGCATATAATTAGGGGAAAGAGGTACTAATAAATGTTATTCTATACGGAATTATAGTGAGTTGCTATTTAGAATATTTAATTAGATTTATAGTATTTAATTAGGTTTATAGTATTTAATTAGGTTTATAGTATTTAAATGTTTTTCGTATACGGTGATTACAGACTATGATCAATTCCTGTCTTTTATTTAATAAATCGTCCTTAATTTAATAAAACGATCGTAAAGCAGTGAAGTATATCTCTAATGACTTGATTTTTTATTTCATTGTTTTAACTTATGTCATGACTCTGTTTTCCTTTTAATGTTTTATTGTTTTCTGAGATTTATCTTAACCTACAACATTTTCAACATATGGATTACATTGAGTTCTTCATACAGAATATACCCCACAATTTACAGTGGATACCTCTGTGTATATATATATATATACCTCTGTGTATATATATATATACATTTGTTTTGCGAGTTTTTTTATAGGAAATCGTGTGTCGAAACAAATATTGTTATACTTGGGGAGGGTAATATTGTTGTAATAATATTGCCAGAATTAATAACAGCCATTGTCGTCAGCATAACTGGTGACGTTGCCAACCTTTTTTATGGTATGGTGGGAAAGGAGACTCAAATATCTCCTTGATGAGAGCTCCATAGACCTCATCATGTACTCTTTTTACGTAGACGACATTAATATAGTAATAGGGACATCTCCACAAGAGAGTACTAACAAAAATGATTTAGAATGTAGCACAATGGAAAGCATCCAGCAGATAGTTAATTCCATACACCAGAGTATAACTGTGACTATCGACTACCCTTCCAAACACCCTAACAGTAGACTATCTGTATTAGACACGGAACTCTGGATTAACACTATAGACGAGATGGCCCAAATTCTCCACTCAAACTATGCTAAACCCATGGCCTCCAAATACCTGATGCTCAAAACCTCAGCAATGTCCAGTAGTGCTAAGTTTAATATTCTGATCGCAGACTTGGTACGAGTGATGAAGATCGTGTCCCCCATGTGCGACCCAACAGAAATGGAAAGACACATCCAACACTTCATCAACCGACTGCAGTTCTCTGGCTACAACCAAAGAGACAGAATCAGAGTATACGAATAGGAAATATATTATATGTACTAATAGGAAATATATTATATGTAAAGTAAACGCCCGGATAAACTGTAAAACTAGAAACGTATTCTATAGCATAAGATGTACAGAGAGTACTTGCAGAAACATGACAAAATCATACATAGGCGAGACAGCTCGTAGCATAGGTGAAAGGATAGACCAACACTGGGGGCGAGGGACTAAAGGGACGAAAAAACGGTTATACGAACAGGCCAGACAACAACATGACGGTAACATAGACAACATTAAAGTAATATCTAAACATAAAAATGACCCAGCAGACAGGCAAATCAGAGAGGCTAGTGAAATAGAACTTAGAAGGCTAAGGCTAAACAGAAAAAATGAATGGAATAACAACAACACCCAAACAAACAATACTGACCCAAGAGAAATATAAATAAATAAATTAATAAAATAAATACATACACAAGCACAATAACAACAAACACATATAAGCACACACTAGTAAACTAAGATAGAATACAATAACCAAAGCACAGTCACCCAAACGCGAACCCACACCAAACACTATACACACACGCAAACGCATGCGCAGAGAAGAAGACAAAAATAAATAAATAAATAAATAAACAGATTAAATAAAGATGGCGTAAATATACAATACAACAGGAGGAACATAATAGCACCACTGACGATGTTGCAGATGTGCAACGAAAGAACTTTGTTAGACTATATATATGTTTATATCTATATTATATCTGTATTTTTGACCGTTGGTCAGTCAATGGTAAACATTGAGGACCGAATGAATTAACTGATATAAAAGATACAGAAGCGAAAACCAACCAAACAGTGAGTGTGTTCTGTTATTAATTCTGGCAATAATATTACCCTCCCTAAGTATAACAATATATATATGTGTGTGTGTGTGTGTGTGTGTGTGTGTGTGTGTGTGTGTGTGTGTGTGTGTGTGTGTGTGTGAATATGAAAACAAACGTGCTGCGTGGTTGCAAATGGGTTACATATGAATAAAGTTAGTCCTTCATCAGTGATCTTCCAACCATCATTGGTATTTCATCGCTTTAAAGACCATATACCTCCGGTTGGTGCGAGCAACGGCTAAAGAAAGTCGTTGGGACACGTAAATAAGGGGAACGAGCGAGACTGTAAACAAACAAAGATGGTAATGCAACGAAAAGTGAGGAAGAAAGAGTCAAGTCCCAGATTTCCATGAATATAAGTTCGGTGAAATCGTGAACGAGAGAGAATAAAGACCATTAAACCTAGTTGAAATGTGAGCAAGGAAGGAATTCCGCACAGGTCAAACGGGAGGTTAATATTTTGAATTATTATTATTATATATATATATATATATATATATTTATATATATATATATGTATATATATATATATATATATATATATATATATATATATATGTATATATATATATATATATATATATATATATATATATAATAATTCAAAATATTAACAAAAATAGACAATTCTTGTGATCAAGTATATTTTATTATACATATTTCAGAGGTACTGAGCTAACTTCAACAGTACGTCCTCATCAGATAAAATAAGATGATGCATGACATGCCCTGACATAGTAGATGGTTAAGATTCAGTCATGGTAGTGAGTAAGATATGACAAACTCAATATTTATATACCTTAAGATTGAGACATGAAAAAACTTACATATAATACATATAATACAGAGGGTATCATTCTTTGATTTATTCATTGAACCTTGTTTAACCTTTAAATATATATATATATATATATATATATATATATATATATATATATATATTCAATACCAAAACTACTTGATCGTTTTTTTTTTGGCTATGCGAATGATTGTTTAACCATCGTCGCAGTGTGTTTGGCGTTTAACGTTTGTTATAGCTCTGGTTCATCTGAACCATTGAGCACTTGCCTCACATCTCGGAGGTTGTTTTTCGTTATTTCGTGGGCCGAAATGCGAATCTCGATAATTTATGTTTATATATATATATATATATATATATATAATTGGTGTTGGATGATTAAAGCGTCCGTAAGCGGTAAGCCGTTTGAGCACTCGATGCACTTACAGAGTACTTGCAGAAACATGACAACATACATAGGCGAGACAGCTCGTAGCATAGGTGAAATGATCGAACCTGACTATAAAATCGCAACGTCCTCAGATACGTCTCGTGAGTAGCAGAGAGTGAGTGAGTGAAAGTGTGAGGAAGAGGCTAACCGAGAGAGAGTTACTAGCAGAGGGGGTGAGTGAAAGTAAGAGGGAGAAGGAGAGAGAAGGGGGGAGAGAAAGAGGAAGGGAAGAGAAAAAGACACGTCACAGCGAAGGGGAAAGCTTATATGAATAAAAAATGGCGAGCTGTGTTGTTGCAAATAGGATATATATAATATATATATATATATATATAAATATATATATATATATATAAATATATATATGGGAGGAGGTTATAGTTCACTAGAATATAAAAGAAACACGAACACAGATATATATATATCTGTATATATATAGATTTTGGGTTTATGTTGGTTGTATACCAACACCTCAGTATGCAGGCTGGAGCACTCGACGAAGTGCGCAGGTTGGTTTGGTTACTCCCGAGTAGTGTAAAATAAAGTTAAATAAAAGTCAAATGATTAAAATTTAGCTTCGTTTATTACTGCTATATATATTTCAGTGACAGCCATCTTTGGCTGTGACCTCTTCAGGCAGTTTGAATTAGTATGGTATAGACAAGTACATATGTTGTTTAGGTGTATGATATTGTCAATACTCTGATATGCCCAGTTCCTTGTTGGGTTGTTAATTCACTGGGGAACTGTATATATATATATATATATATATATATATATATGTGTGTGTATATATATATATATATATATATATATATATATATATATATATATATATATATATATATATATATATATATATATATATATATATATATATATATATATATATACAGATATATATATATCTGTGTTCGTGTTTCTTTTATATTCTATTATAATATACGGCTCGGAAATATCTCTTTCTTAGAGCTATTTTGTTGTAAGAGACTATTTTGAGTTCCTATCTCAATATATACCTTTAATATATTCGACTCCGTTAATTTGTTGAGCTATTTAAAATGTCGGGTAAACCTGGCTGCTGTTTTTAGTGGTGTGGGTTTGTGAGACTCGCTAGGATGTCATGTGCGTTGTTTTACCTACTATATAAATTGGAAGTGGTCGGACGTTGTATATTTAAGTAAGTAGGTGTAGTCGGATAAACGTCGAAACGGCTTGGTGGAATGCAGCGAAAATGTACACAGTTATGCAGAATGACCTGAGGAGGCGTTGAGTCGACTTTCAAGCTACAAGCTTCTATGGTTACGGAGAAAATCGATGAAACAGGAATTTCCCATGCAAATTGAACTGAGAGTAATCTGTGAACGCAGAAGTAAATATTTCGAGAAACGTTGCAACCGAACAAAAACAGGAAGACGATATTTTGGTTCGTGAAGACGTTCCCCGGCAATGAACGGGAAAAAAGCGAGGATAATACGTCGTTGTGGACCGAGAAGAACAATTTCATGCAAAGACAAGACCAAGTTTATGGTATAAATGGAGTCGTTAGACTAATATTCTATTAAAATAACAGAATGATTTCCAGCCCCGGAGTTTAAGAATGATGTAAATAAAATTGAAAACGAAAATGACAGAGGTTATTAAAATAGTAAAAGTAAATAGTGAAGATTTAAGCCAGTAAATACGTATGCCCCGACGGACATACACATACATACGCACACACAAATACATACACATCCACAAACACACACACACACACACACACGCACGCACGCACGCACGCGTGTGTATAAACCTTATGCATTTCTACAGTATTTTCACCAAACTTAAGACATAGGTTACTTATGTACTCCGGATGGTCATGGGCACTGTCATTTTTCCAGATATTGATTATAGCGCCTCCCGGCAGATAACCACTTTATTGGAGTCGACTGAAGCACTGAAGTGCAATGCAACAAAACGTCATAACTTCTGGAGTTCGCAACCGATTTTCACAAAACTTGACACATGGGCTACGTTTGTCCTACAGATGAATGTGAACTCTCAGAATTGGAAAAAGCCGATGATTTTGTAAAAGTATAGTTTTCGAAGCAGCACTGAAGTATTGACATAAATGGTATACACAACTGCTATTTAATATCCGAGCAACACCGGGTACCTCTGTTAGTATTTTATATATAGCATACATAGATGTGTCTAAGATACTAATTCATCACACACTGATGAGCTTGGATAGTATTTCTATTCACAATTAACTTTGCGAAACACTAAGTTGTCTGGGTGATTGGTAGTTACCACAATTCCGGTTTGTATTTATTTTCTTAATTTTTTCTTAAATTGATACAGTCAAACCCAATTGTCTATAGTTAGTATTCATTTCACCTTAGCGAATCAGGTCCCTTGCGATTTGAACACATATATCTATATATCTGTGTTCATGTTTCTTTTATATTCTATTATAATATTATATATATATATATATATATATATATATATATTTATATGCAAGTTTGTGTATATTTATGTATGCATATATATCTATGTGCTTGTATATATATATATATATACAGAGGTATCCATAGTAAGTTGTGGGGTCTATTCTGCATGAAGAACTCGATGTAATCCATATGTTGAAAATGTTGTAGGTTAAGATAAATCCCGGAAAACAATTAAACATTAAAAGGAAAAGAGTCATGATATAAGTTAAAACAATGAAATAAAAATCAAGTCATTAGAGATATACTTCACTGCTTTACAATCGTTTCTAGGTGATGATAATACATTGTAGTTATACTTCGTTATTGATCTATGTAAGGTTAGTTACAAAATATTGCTTTTGAAAACAGCTGGTGATATGCATGTAAGTAAATATTCTCTTTATCTGATATTTTGTAACTAACCTTACATAGATCAATAACGGAGTATAGCTACAATGTATTATCATCATCTAGAAACGATCGTAAAGCAGTGAAGTATATCTCTAATGACTTGATTTTTTATTTCATTGTTTTAACTTATATATATATATATATATATATATATATATATATATATATATATATATATATATATATTAGAAAGTGAGGGTTTTTTTACAAAATGAAAAATAACCGATATATATATATATATAAACAAGGTTTAGCAAATAATGAAAAAGTTTCAAAATAAATTTTAAAAAATTGACTTTACCTACTATAGTTACCTTTACCGATCGGTTTCGAATCCCAAAAATAAACGGAGGCCATACGGCCTTCGTTGCAAAGAAAGATTCTCGTCAGAAGGTTCTTTTCATTCGAAGAATATAAAATTCTTGAATTTAAATTACGAACTAGCGCTATCCAAAATTGTTCCCGAGATGAGAGTGAATGAAGTGGAATCAATTTTTTCAAGGGCCGAAGTAAAGATAGAGGCAGAGGGAGGTAGGTCAACCGGCCGCAACTATCACTAGCAGCAGTCGGAACGACCAAATTTGCTTCTCAACAATAGAGGAGAATAGTAATAATAGGATATGTGTTCCTTCACGCACAAGGCGCTAAGGGACGCATGTATTGTCCAACCAAATGCCAATGTGGTTCAATGGCAGGTTAATAAATTAACGAGCCAGAACATATATAAATATATATACCAAAGGAATTGTGGTAAGGAACCAGATGGACCGTAACGCACCAGAGTACTCAATACTTAGGGTAGTAGAGTGGGAAATAGGAAAAATTATGACCCCGACGGCAGAGCTCAAGCCGTTTCGGCGGCTATTTCTGGACTAAATTAGACTAAAAAATTCTAATTTAGTCCAGAAATAGCCGTCGAAACGGCTTGAGCTCTGCCGTCGGGGTCATACTTTTTCCTATATATATATATATATGTATATATTCATCTGCCACTCCCTTCCACTACTCCCTCCCACTACTCCTCCCATAGACACCACCACAAAATACTCTAACCTCTTCCTTCCCCTCTCTGCCACCATCTTTTCCTATCTCATACTGTTTCATCCCAGCAAAAAATCCCTACCCCCTCACAATACCCCATCTATTACCTCCTTCTCTCTCCCTCTCTCTCTCTCTCTCTCTCTCTCTCTCTCTATCTCTGTCTCTCTCTCTCTCTCTCTCTCTCTCTCTCTCTCTCTCCTTATTCTCCACCATCTCTCTCTACTTCTCCCTCGCTCTCCTTCTTACTCTCACTCTTTTTACTTCTCTCTTCTTTCCCCGCTTCTTTCTCTCTCTCTCTCTCTCTCTCTCTCTCTCTCTCTCTCTCTCTCTCTCTCTCTCTCTCTCTCCTTATTCTCCACCATCTCTCTCTACTTCTCCCTCGCTCTCCTTCTTACTCCCACTCTTTTTACTTCTCTCTTTTTTCCCCGCTTCTTTCTCTCTCTCTCTCTCTCTCTCTTCTCTCTCTTTCTTTCTACTTCTTTTTCTGTCTCTTTCTAATTCCCTCTTCTTTCTCACATTCTCTCCTATTGCTCTTCGTTCTTTCTCCTGCTCCTTCTCTCCTTCTCTTACTCTCTATCTACCCCCCCCCCCCCCCCCCCGTCTACGGTCAGTATACATTATTGCCCCCACCACCTTACTTCTCCACACAGTAATATTTCACTTGACCTGCTAGAAATAACAAACAAATTTCACTAAAACCGCAGCCTAACATCTTAGAAAAGGACACTGGATAACACACATGGAAAAATGAGCAGAATTGTCACGTCTGGAGCGCCTTTGACCATGAGGCTGCTAATATCACAGTTGATATGAGGTTCTAACAACAAACACCAATTTCCTCCGACTCCAGATTTTCCTTTGTTAATATATTGAAGAAACTCCCAGAAACTACAACTGGAGCCATCTTGACGAAAAGCAAATGGCCGATGCCGCCAGACAGGCCAGACGATGGGCAGTGACAAGACATTTCAATGTAGGAAGGGGCCGCGGGTAACATTGGAGCCACGTGTGTGAGCCCGAGCAAGGCCGATACCAGACAGGCCAGACGATGGGCAGTGACAAAACCTTTCAATGTAAGGTGCCGCGGGTAGCATTGGAGCCACGTGTGTGAGCCCGAGCTCTGTGTCTAGTACAGGTAATCTATGGTTGAGGGGCTTAGTTGAGTAGTCTATGGTAACTTTAATTCTTTCTACTTTTGGCACAAGGCCAGTAATTATCCAGTGTATTACTGGTACTTTATTTTATCGACCCCCGTAAGGATGAAAGGTAAAGTTAACCTCGGCGGGATTTGAACTAAGATCATAAAGGGCCGTAACTCTATACTACAAAGCATGGCGTCCGACTTTCTACTAATACTGCCATTTAATATTCTGGAGAATGGCGTTAGCTATTTTCTGGATGCTTTCCATGGTGTTCCCCCCTAATTCCTGACCCTTCTCCTACAGGTGTGTCTTCATTATGATGTTTATGTCATCTACCTAGCGGGAGTGAACAGTCAGAGTTATGAAATCTTCTTCTTTTTCTTCTTCTTCTTCTTCTTCTTCATCATCATCATTATCATCATCATCATCATCTTCTCCTCCCATCCTTCTTCCTCTCCAGCCCTATCTCCTATAGATATCATACAATGTGTACATTCAATTATATATGATATCAATCAGGAGAGTTTACATTAAGTAGAAGCTTATGATATTAGATATAGCAATATACATATGTGTGTGTGTGTGTATACGTGTGTATACACACATACACCTGCACATGTATATATGTGTATGTATGTGTATATATGTATATATATATATATAAATGTGTGTGTATATATATCTATATCTTTATGAATGTATATATATATGTATATATATATATATATATATGATGTTGGCCTCACCTTTAATGTACACCCAAGGCTTGGGACCCGTGCTATCCGCCCACAACAAAAGTCACACTCGCAACTCATAACAACAATACGGCACAAATATTTCACCTCAACCCCCCCCCCCCTCTCTCTCTTTAACATTATCACAAAATACATTAAAACAGAAACAGACCCCATCAAGTTCAAGAAGTCTTTGGACAAATTCCTTCAAGAAATCCCGGATAAGCCTCCTACACTCGGATATGCCTCCGTATACAATAACTCTCTACTTGAGTGGGCCATGGTTCCCAAATCCTGATTTGAAAGACTTTGCCAGGTGGTGCTATTAACTTAGATATGGCCTGGGCCAATACTGGCCGAAACCTATCAAAGTTATCAAAGTTCAAAGGCCATTAACTTGCAGACCCCTGTAAGCGGAATTTGTCGATCTCGGATTTACAGAAACCTAGCGTGGATGTTGTATGTTATATGTGATGTATATTGTATGCTATACGTTATGTGTTATGTGTTGCATTCGATGTCCACGCGATGGTTAGGTCAGTCAAAATCTTTTCCTGAGTTCAGTTTTGTTTGTTACTATGGCAATGCGGCCAGACTGTCGGTCGCTATATTTGATTTGCAAAGCTGTCTAAACGTATTGTTATAACTCTGGTGTAATATTCCCCATCAGGTGCTAAGCTGCATTCCGAATCTGCATTCGTTAGCTTAGCCGCAGCCAAAAGCTTCGTTGATGCTGCACTAAAATTTGTATTTTTAACTTCTAGAATTAACGATTAACTGATTAATTTAATTAGACAATTCTATTGATTGATTAATTGTTTATGTTTGTTTGATAACTTCTGGTTGAGTGCTTAATTCTGTTTGTCTAAGGGAATTTCATTCCTTTGTCCCAAATTTCGAATTGACCGCCATAACGGGGCTTACCTCCCTTTGGGAAATCCACGTGTCTATAGCGAAAATTACTGCTAGAAAACACACCAGCCGAGGCTATAGAACGCAAGACTTGTTGACGAAGTAAATCCTTTGTTCTGTCGTCAAAGGCCATTAACTTGCAGACCCCTGCAAGCGGAATTAGTCGATCTCGGATTTACAGAAACCTAGCGTGGATGTTGTATGTTATATGTGATGTATATTGTATGCTATACGTTATGCGTTATGTGTTGCATTCGATGTCCACGCGATGGTCCAGGTCAGTCAAAATCTTTCTGGAGTTCAGTTTTTTTTCGTTGCTATGGCAATGCGGCCAGACTCTCGGTCGCTATATTTGATTTGCAAAGCTGTCTAAACGTATTGTTATAACTCTGGGGTAATATTCTCCATAGAATGCTAAGCTGAATTCCGAATCTGCATTCGTTAGCTTGGCTGCAGCCAAAAGCTTCGTTGATGCTGTACTAAAATTTATATATATATATATATATATATATATGGTTATGTAATAAACAACATAAGATGGGTAGTAAGATACGGAAACACTTCATATATATATATATGATACCACAAGATCTTCAACAGATACACTGTGAAGCTCACGTATTCTATCACGAGAAATCTGGCCCAACACATAGCTAGCATCAACAGGAGTAGGCTTAAAAACCACACACAACCAGAAGATGGCAATACAAGCACCCACCAGAACCATATGGAAGGAGAGAAGGGGGGACCCATTGCCCACCCAAGAAACCCGAACAGACCCGGGGACCCCTCACCGTGCCCAGGGGAAGACCACCATGTAACACTTAACGGTAATCCCACTCTAGGCACGCAGAGGTCGACCACCCTCTGCAACTGCAGAAACCCCGAATCATGCCCCCTTAGTAATGAATGCCTTAAGAAGAACCTAGTATACGGTTGTAGGGTTAAAACCCCCAACTCCGAACACCTCTACATAGGAGCCACATCAACGAGATTTAAAGACCGCTGGTATAACCATCGCCATTCCTTCAATAAGGAGGCCAAAAGGAAAAGTACGGCTCTCTCCGACCTGATCTGGAAGATTAAGCTAGACAGGACCCCGTACTCTCTAGCCTGGTCCATAATCAGAAAAGTACCACCCGATAAAGGGGGATCTGGCATATGCAAACTATGTCTGAACGAGACTCTTGAGATACTAAGAGGTAGAAGCCGCATGATAAACCTCAGAACCGACTTCTTCAGGACATGCAATCACCTCAGGGCCGGGACCTTCCTCAAGATATATGGACAGTAGCAACACAATAAGATGTGAACTCCCCTCAAACTATAGGGACTTCTCCAGAACATGTAGACACCTCTCGGCCAGACCTCCCTCAAGCTACATGAGCAGTAACAACACCATAGGTTGGGAACTCCCCTCAAGCCATAGAGACCAACCCAGGCTGAGCAGACACCATGATAGCCTAGAGATTGATTCTGACACAGCCTTTATAATTTGGCCAACATCTTTATAACACACACACATTTTATTTTACTTGATTTTTTATTTTTTATTTTTCATTATTCATTTGTTATTTGTTTTCTGTTTTCTTCACTTTATCACCTTATATTTAAGTTGAGATTGGTTATAACACACACACATTTTATTTGATTATCCCATTTCGTTTTATTCTTTTACCATCTTGTTCCTCCTACCACTTTATCCAACATATTTCTGACCTTGAGATTGGTTATAGCACACACACATTTTATTTTATGTGAATCTTCATTTTTATTTTTCACTTTTCATTTTCATTTTTCATTTTTCATTTTCATTTTTCTTACTTTTTCATTAATTTTTCATTTATTCTCTATTTATTATTTATTTTCTGTTTTCTTCATTTCATTTTATTGCCTTCTATTTCTTCATATACAGGGCATAACCCTTTCTACCACTTTATCATTTTTTTTAGCTGACTCCAACAACACCACTACCAACACAAGAATAGAGGTCAGATGTACCTAACAATAACAAGAACAACAACTACAGATTGGCTTGCCTCACAACGAATTTCTATAGACTTTCGAATGAGGAATGTTCTAACAACTGACCAATGAGAGGAGAAGAGGCTTTTCGACGCTGAAATTCGTTTGTTTAAATTCATATGATTCCAGTTCCTCAGTGAAATAACAACCCAACCAGGAACTGGGCATATCAGAGTATTGACAATGTTAAACACCTCAACAACATGTGTACTCGTCTCTACCACACTAATTCGGACTGCCTGAAGAGGTCACAGCCAAAGATGGCTATCACCGAAATATATATAGCAGTAATAAACGAAGCCAAATTTTAAACATTTGACTTATTTATTTTATTTTATTTTACATTAACCTGCGCACTTCGTCGAGTGCTCCAATCTGCATACTGAGGTGTTGGTATACAACCAACATATACTCAATATATATATATATATATATATATATATACATCTTACACAGCGTTTCATCTATACATATTTCTTTCTACATATATATATATATATATATATATATATATATATATATATATATATATATATATATATATATATATATATATATATATGTGTGTGTATATATGTGTATATGTGTGTATATATATGTATGTGTGTATATGTATATGCATATATATATATATATATATATATATATATATATATATATATATATATATATATATATATATATATATATATATGTGTATATATATATATGCATATATATGTGTGTATAAATGTGTATATGTGTTTATACATATGTATGTGTGTATATGTATATGCATATATATATATATATATATAAGTGTGTGTGTGTGTATATATATATATATGCATATATATGTGTGTGTTCGTATGTGCGTGTAATTTTATATATAAATATATATACTCATATATATACAATATATTTATACGCATACACGTGGTGGCTTTGTGGTCATGGTGTTCTGTTGGTGATTGTCAGGTCGTTAGCTCGATTGCCGGAGGTGCGTTGTGTCCTTGAAAGAGAAACTTTGTTTCATATTGCTCCAGTTCATTCAACTGACAGACGTGAGTTCCACCTGTTTGTAAAAAGGCCAGTCTTGCCACAGAGTAATGCACGTGTCTGTGGAATGCTCAATCAATTTCACGTTAATTTCACTAACAGGCTGCTCTTATGTTTGAACAACTGGGACGCTCTTCATCGAAAGCGACGGAGATTCCTTAAATTCAGATGTTTGAGCACACATGCATAAATAGGTTTGCATCGTAGAGAGAAACGTGATATGAACTATTTTAATTTGCAGCATCGTGAAGTCGTTAAAAAACGAAATTAACCCTTTTACATCTCGTAACGGCTGTTGACAACCACATCTACCACCACCACCAACACCTCTACCACCACCACCACTACAACCACCACAACCACCATACTAATTACAACCTGGCCCTTACGATTTGAACACCTATATTTATATACCTGTGTTTATCTCTCTTTTATATTCAATTATAATTATATATATATACATTTTTTTTTTTTTTAGTATATATATATATAACTATAATTGAATATAAAAGAGAGATAAACACAGATATATAAATATATGTATTCAAATCGTAAGGGGCCGGGTTATAATTAGTATTTTTTCACCCTAGCGAACCTGGTCCCTTACGATTTGAACACATATGTGTATATATCTGTGTTTATCTCTCTTTTATATTCAATTATAATATACGGCTCGAAAAAAATCTCTTTCCTTGAGATATTTAATTGTAAGAGACTATTTTGTGTTTCTAACTCAGTATATACATGGACACACTAGAAGAGGAAGACCAAGGTTAACATATGTTGATGCCCTAAGGACAGACACTGGTCTGTTGGAGATGCAGGATATGGCAGCGATAATGAGGGACAGAGACCGCTGGAGAGAACTCGTCCATGGATCTCGGGAATTTTACCCGCCTTATATAGATAGATATATATATATAAAATTGAAAAAGTGGAGAATAACATGGTCAACAGTACAAAAAAGGACATTTAGACAACTCTATCAGTGAAACAATTGTTAGACTGTAAATAAAACCCTTTTTTGTACTGTTGACCATGTTATTCTCCACCTTTTTCAATTGTATTACTCCAAGATAAACTTACATAGGAATACAAGTGACGTCATAAACTCGTCATCTACGTAAACCTCTTGTTGAGTCAAACAACGCCGTACGCTAAAACTATCCATAATAAGAAGTATTCCCGATCTCTAATCGGATTACCTATAACGATATCTTGTTATCCTCTATATATATATACATATACATATATATATATATATATATATATATATATATATATATATATATATATATAGAGAGAGAGAGAGAGAGAGATAGAGAGAGAGAGAGAGAGAGAGTATATTGAAGGGCGTATCTAACAGAATAAGTTCACTCTCACATAGTGAAGAGGCGTTTGACTCGCAGGCTGATTACTATAATGATGCCTTAGCTAGATCCGGCTTTAGGGACAAATTGTATTATACCCAGGGAAATAATAGTCCTAATAGTAGCTCTACCAGTGTTGTTATAACACATAATATGTCCATTGGTAATAGAGGTGTCGCGAATGGGAGGGTTCTAAATGCCGGTGGAATGAACCAGCAGGGTACCATTAGTCTAAGTAATAGCAATGGTAGGCCTCGCAGCTCCCCGCATAAATTAGGTGAGCATAGTAACCGTAGAAATACTAATAATAATAATAGTGATGGAAATAAAAAGAATAAAAAGAATAGAAGAAGATTGAATACATACTTCAACTCGGAAGTGGCTATAAACATTCCTAGGGCCTTCTTCTCTGTGTTAGAAAGGAACTTCCCTCCCGGTAATAGGTACCACTCTATCCTCAATAAGAATGTTGTTAAACTTTCGTATTCTACAACCCAAAATCTGGCCTCTCATCTGGCCATTACTAATAATAGGAAAATAAAGGAAGGCCTGGACAACCTAAGCCTAGGGGAAAACACGGTAGTGGACAGAGGGGGCCGGAACACAAGTGGTGATCATTCTGAGAATAGCATCACCAGAAATTGTAACTGTAGAAGGGCTTCAGGCTGCCCCCTGAATGGTTTCTGCCTTATTAGAAACATAGTTTATGCGTGTGATGTGGTAACTACGGCGTCCACTAAAACCTATATAGGATCAACCTCCACCCCCTTTAAGACCAGGTTTAACTCTCACCAGTGCACTTTTAGACACAATAAACTGAGGAACTCCACCTCCTTGGCAGCGTACGTCCACAATTTAAAAAATGCACGAACACATTACACACTTACTTGGCGGCAGGTTGCTAAATCCCATCCATATACTCCTCATAATAGAGTATGTAACCTATGCCTTGCCGAATCCCACTCTATTATATTTGCTAAATGCCCTCTACTAAACAGAAAGTCAGAAATATTTTCCTCTTGCCCCCACCGAATATTAAGCTCTTTCTTCTACTTTAAACCTATTAGCTAGCACTTCCTTAATTCTCCAGTTGGGCTATCTTGTGTAACTGTCTCTTATTGTGTGTAACTGTTTCCTATTGTTTGTCTTCTATGTATATGAGTCAGTGAGTGTATACGTATGCCTGCGGGAGAAGATTGATCTGGATATTGGGTGTACAGGTGAGTGGGTGTGTATGTTAATAAGCACCCCTGTTTGGCACAGCGGATGTAACCCATCCACGCTCGCCTACCCACCATTGGTGCATTGGTGGGTCTATCCCGACGTGTATCTTGCGGATCTGTACCTCTGTATGCGCATGAGTTATGATGTAATGTATCTATGTAGAGCGTGTACTGTGATATAGGCTGCAAAAATAGAAATCTAGCCTGTAACTGTGGGCGGACCTGTGCCATCTCGCCGTAAGCAGTAGATACGTGGAACATGTACGTGTTGCCCTCCTATTCGGTGGTTTAAGATCTACAGGCTGACTTCTGGGAGCTCTCGCCCGGTGTTGTAGTCTTTCTAGCACGATCGGTCTTCCATATATTGACGGTCGTTGTTATCATCCCAAAAGTAACGTTTTGGCCCCGATAGCCCTCCGTAGTTACTAACGGTCTGTGTACACTTGAATCGGGCAATGGCACGTGCGGACACGATTATCTCCGTAGGAATTCAATTTGATTTATTTTACTGCATCTCCTCGTATGTATTTATTTTGAATGTATTATCCGTGGTGGTGGGTCTTGCCTAATGTGGTATTTCTGTGTTTAATATCAGCTTTGACCCGGGTGTCCTACGCTGTGTGTGTGTGCGTGTGTGTCTGTGTATACATTTATATGTGTATGGGTGTAGGTGGTTGTATATGTCTGTATATAAAAATATATATATATGTATACCGCCTCTGCATATGCATGTGGTGTGTATATGGGCATATACGCGCAGAACATATTGGTGTGTATAATCTTGAGATGTCCCAATGCGGTGACTTCATGATATTGGCTCTTGAAGCTATTTTTTATATATCTTTTGTATGCGCTGTTGAGTATGCATATTAACCCGCCTGACCCAACTGTGTTTGCTTGCTTTCGGCTAGCCCGCCTGCACCCGCTTGCTTTCGGCCCACTTGTCTGCCTCTTGCTGCTGCACGTGAATTCTCCTACCTTCCTTCGATGTACCTCTGTTGACCATTGGACTCCTGCCCGGGTGCGAACCGGTTTGTGATTACCCCACCGCTCAACTGTGTGAATGCACACCCGTGACTTTCGAGTGAACTTTTGAGACTGCCCAACCTGGGACGTCTCCATTGCATTGCAATGGTCAAGTGATACTGATAACTGTGACACTTAGGGCCTTCGTGGGCCCCTGATATATTCAAGAAATATATTCTAAAAAAAATATATATCTTATCTCAATTTACTTTATTTTATTTTATTTTATTTCATTTCATTTTATTTAATTTTATTTATTTAATTTTATTTAATTTTATTTAATTATATCTTATATTATATTATTTTATTTTAGTTTATTTTATTTTATTTTATTTTATTTTATTTTATCTTATTTTATTATTATATTATATTATATTTTATTTTATATAATTTTAATTTTAATTTAATTTTATTTTATTTTATTTCATTCCTTACCCTGTATCACTATTATCTGTATATTTTATATGTATGTTTTTTATATTTTCTTATATATATTATATGTCTATTTTTTACCTATTTTTCACCTATTTTTTATCTATTCTTACCTACTCCTATCTATCTTATCTATTCTTGTCTGTTCTCTTATCTATGTGTATGCTTGTATGTAACTATATGTTGACAGCACCCCGCCCAACTGTGACTGATAGCACCCCTTATTTTTCAATTATTTTTCAATGTTTATTTTTCAATGTTTATTTTTATTTTTAATTCCTCAATATTTTTTATATTTTTTATCTTTTATTATTTTTTATTCTTTATTTCTTCAATGTCTCGGATTTGTTATTGCTTGTGTGATATGTAATCAACCTTTATGCTCTGATGAGTCCCACTTATAGTGCGGATGAAACAATGTTAGCAAGTAAAGATATGCATATGCCATAGGCGTTCTTTGTTATTGATTATATATATATATATAAATATTCGGTAAACCGATACATACATATATATATGTGTGTACATGTATGTATATATATACATACATGTACACATATATATATATTTACGTATCGGTTTACCGAAGATTTATTATAATGTTTGGTTTGTTTGTAAACAAACAGCCCAACTTAAGCCGTACAGTGTTTAGCAACCATCGTTGCCCTTTTGTTCAACACTGACAAAGGACCGATGTACTAGTTTCAAGCTTATTAGCTATCGTCAGCATCGTATAGCTTCCTGCCAGATGATTGAACGTCTGAAAGTATCTACTTTCCTTATGCATATTAACGGCTGAGCAGCCTAATTTGCATATCGAGTGAGTTTAGTCGGCCGGGCGCACCGAAGATGTTAAATGGATATATATATATATATATATATATATATATATATATATATATATATATATATATATATATATATATATATATACACACACACATCATTATAACAATGTTGTATATATATATATATATATATATATATATACATACATACATATATATATATACAACATTGTTAATATGATGTATCAAAGCGTTTGGCCAATTTTGAAATTCTTAGATGCAGGAATTACAAACGCAGAAAATACCTGTAGACAAGAGGGGGGTGGATTGTGAGAGAGGAGGAGTGATTAAAGAGAAAACTTGAGAGGGGGGAGAGAGAGGGGGTTAGAGATGGGGGAGAGGGAGAGAGAGGGGGAGGGAAGGAGAGAGATGAGAAGATGCAGGGAGCGAGAGAGAACGAGAGGGAGAGGGGAAGATGCAGGGAGAGAGAGAGAAAGAGAGACAAAAGAGAGAGTAGGCGTGAGAGAGTGAGGGGGAAGAGGAAAGTGAGAAAAGAAGAGTGGATGACTGTTGCAGCCGTGAAAACCTTATGTAATAATTATTTCTACTTTTGGCACAAGGCCAACAATTAATCCAGTGTATTACTGGTACTTGATTTTATCGACCCCGTAAGGATGAAAGGCAAAATTAACCCTGGCGGGATTTGAACTCAGATCATAAAGGGACGTAACTCTATGCTGCAAAGCATGGCCTCCGACCCTCTACCGATACTGCCACGATGACGATGGGGACGGTAATAATGGCGATTATTACTATTACATATTGGCGATGGCTTGGCAGTATCGGTAGAGGTTCGGAGGCCATGCTTTGCAGCATCGAGTTATGGTCCTTTACTGTCTGAGTTCAAGTAATACACTGTTATAATTTCTGGCCTTATGCCAAAAGTAGAGACAAATATTACTATTCACCCTTACGGGGTCGATAATATAAAGTACCAGGTATACACTGGATCGATTTAATCGATTTCCCCTTCCCCAAAAATTGCTAGCATCGTGTATAAATAAGAAACCATTATTATTATTATTATTTATCGGTAGAGGGTCGGACGCCATGCTTTACAGCATAGTTACGTCCCTTTACGATCTGAGTTCAAATCCCGCCGAGGTTGACTTTGCCTTTCATCCGTACGGGGTCGATAAAATAAAGTACCAGTAATGCACTGGGTTATTGCTGGCCTTGTGCCTGAAGTAGAAACAATTATTATTTATGATGCCGATTACAAACTGACATTGAAAAGCAATGTATAACAAAACTTATAAAACTACTACTACTATTACTACTGCTGCTACTGCTACTACTACTACTGCTGCTGCTGCTGCTGCTGCTGCTGCTGCTACTACTGCTGCTACTACTACCGCTACTACTACTAACACTACAACTATAATAACTACAACTACTACCACCACCTCCACCTCCACCACTACTACCACTACCACTACCACTACCACTACAACTACTACTACCACTACTACTGCTGCTAATTATGTTTATTGTTATTATCATTGTTTTTATTGTTGTTTTGTGAGGTTTCTATTTGACTTATACGATTTTAAACTTTTCTTTTCCTCCATTAACGATGAATCTTTCGTTTCCATTTCTTTCATAATCAAACAACACTAACCACATTAAATCCTAGTTAATTAATTGTCTAATATTATAATTAATTAAGATTTAAATGTGTTATTTTCAGTTTAACGACATGCTGTAAATCAACTGAAACTTTTTAACCTTTTCTTAGACATTCTTCAAAACGGTTGGGAAATCAATCCAGAAAACCTCTCCTCACAATCCACACACCACCTCACAACTACACCATGTTGTCTCACACACTACACCACCTCACAACTACACCATGTTGTCTTACACACTACACTACACGACCTCACAACTACAGCATGTTGCCTCACACACTACACCACCTCACAACTACACGATGTTGTCTCACACACTACACCACCTCACAACTACACCATGTTGTCTCACACACTACACCACCTCACAACTACACCATGTTGTCTTACACACTACACTACACCACCTCACAACTACACCATGTTGTCTCACACACTACACCACCTCACAACTACACCATGTTGTCTCACACACTACACCACCTCACAACTACACCATATTGTCTCACATACTACACCACCTCACAACTACACCATGTTGTCTCACACACTACACCACCTCACAACTACACCATGTTGTCTTACACACTACACCATGTTGTCTCACACACTACACCACCTCACAACTACACCATGTTGTCTCACACACTACACCACCTCACAACTGCACCATGTTGTCTCACACACTACACTACACCACCTCACAACTTCAGCATGTTGTCCCACACACTACATCACCTCACAACTACACCATGTTGTCTCACCAGTACACTATACCACCTCACAACTACACCATGTTTTTTTATACACTACACACTACTTCACAACTACTTCTTCTTCTTCTTCGCCCACTTATCCCTGAAAAGGTCCTGGGGACAGTCCTGAAATACGTTTTCCTGCTGGTCCTGTCACATCAACCATCTCCTGCTAATCCAGCTAGATCTCCAAGCGAGACTATATCGGAGTCTACCCCTGGGTCTTCTGCCGGTCGATTTTGCCGTGTGGTTAACAACAGAAATTATTATTGCGGTGGATTGGCAGTATCGGTAGAGGGTCGGACGTCATGTTAGGGCGGGGGATTGGCAGTATCGGTAGAGGGTCTGACGTCATGTTAGGGTGGTGGATTGGCAGTATCGGTAGAGGGTCTGACGTCATGCTAGGGTGGTGGATTGGCAGTATCGGTAGAGGGTCTGACGTCATGTTAGGGTGGTCGATTGGCAGTATCGGTAGAGGGTCGGACGTCATGTTAGGGTGGTAGATTGGCAGTATCGGTAGAGGGTCGGACGTCATGTTAGGGTGGTCGATTGACAGTATCGGTAGAGGGTCTGACGTCATGTTAGGGTGGTAGATTGGCAGTATCGGTAGAGGGTCGGACGTCATGTTAGGGTGGTCGATTGACAGTATCGGTAGAGGGTCGGACGTCATGTTAGGGCGGGGGATTCTCAGTATCGATAGAGGGTCGGACGTCATGTTAGGGCGGGGGATTGTCAGTCTCGATAGAGGGTCGGACGCTATGCTTTGCAACATAGTTACGTCCCTTTACGGACTAAGTTCAAATCCTGCCGAGGTTAACTTTGCCTTTCATCCTTACGGGGTCGATAAAATAAAGTACCAGTAATGTACTGGGTAATTGCTGGCCTTGTGCCAAAAGTAGAAACAATTATTGTTCTTATTATAAAGGGGTGGTGGATTGGCAGTGTCAGTAGAACGTCGGACACTCGGCTTCGTGGCACAGAGTTATGGCCCTTTATGCTCACAGTTCAAATTCCGTCGAGATTAGCTTTGTCTTTCACCCTAGCGGAGTCGATAAAATAAAGTACCAGTAACGCACTGAGGTCGATTTAATCGACTTTCTCTTCCTTTCAAATTGCTGGCTTGTGACAAATGTAGAAACAACTATTGATGTTGTTATATAAGGCCGGTGAATTGGAAAAATCGGTAGAGCGTCGGACATTATGCCTCGCGGCATATAGTTACGGCCCTTTACGTTCTGAGTTCAAATCCTGCCGAGGTTAACTTAGCCTTTCATCCTTCCGGGGTCGACAAAATAAAGTACTAGTAACGCACTGGGGTCAATGTAATCGAGTTTCCGCTCCCTCCAAATTATTGGCATTCTGACTAAATCAGAAACCGTTATTGTTGTTGTTATTGTTGTTGGTGTTGTTATTATAAGCATAAATATGAATACAATATTGTGCAGAATATATACTTCATATTGAATATTTGAAGGTGTGTAAATCTTTCGTTTATAATCATAAAATTGTTTAGATCAGAAACGAGAAATATAGCTGCATGTATTCATTGTGTGCTCATATATTCACACATACATGCACACATTACATGTATTCATTGTGTGCTCATATATTCACACATACATGCTCACATTACATGTATTCATTGTGTGCTCATATATTCACACATACATGCACACATTACATGTATTCATTGTGTGCTCATATATTCACACATACATGCACACATTAGATGTATTCATTTATATGTGTGCTCACATATTCACACATACATGCACACATTACATGTATTCATTAATGTGTGCTCACATATTCACACATACGTGCACACATTACATGTATTCATTAATGTGTGCTCACATATTCACACATACATGCACACATTACATGTATTCATTTATGTGTGCGCTCACATATTCACACATACATGCACACATTACATGTATTCATTTATGTGTGCGCTCACATATTCACACATACATGCACACATTACATGTATTCATTTATGTGTGTGCTCACATATTCACACATACATGCACACATTACATGTATTCATTTATGTGTGTGCTCACATATTCACACATACATGCACACATTACATGTATTCATTAATGCGTGTGCACACATATTCACACATACATGCACACATTACATGTATTCATTTATGTGTGTGCTCACATATTCACATATACATGCACACATTACATGTATTCATTTATGTGTGTGCTCACATACTCACACATACATGCACACATTACATGTATTCATTTATGTGTGTGCACACATATTCACACATACATGCACACATTACATGTATTCATTTATGTGTGTGCTCACATATTCACACATACATGCACACATTACATGTATTCATTTATGTGTGCTCACATATTCACACATACATGTACACATTACATGTATTCATTTATGTGTGTGCTCACATATTCACACATACATGAACACATTACATGTATTCATTTATGTGTGTGCTCACATATTCACACATACATGCACACATTACATGTATTCATTAATGCGTGTGCACACATATTCACACATACATGCACACATTACATGTATTCATTTATGTGTGTGCTCACATATTCACATATACATGCACACATTACATGTATTCATTTATGTGTGTGCTCACATACTCACACATACATGCACACATTACATGTATTCATTTATGTGTGTGCACACATATTCACACATACATGCACACATTACATGTATTCATTTATGTGTGTGCTCACATATTCACACATACATGCACACATTACATGTATTCATTTATGTGTGCTCACATATTCACACATACATGTACACATTACATGTATTCATTTATGTGTGTGCTCACATATTCACACATACATGCACACATTACATGTATTCATTTATGTGTGTGCTCACATATTCACACATACATGCACACATTACATGTATTCATTTATGTGTGTGCTCACATATTCACACATACATGCACACATTACATGTATTCTTTTATGTGTGTGCTCACATATTCACACATACATGCACACATTACATGTATTCATTTATGTGTGTGCTCACATATTCACACATACATGCACACATTACATGTATTCATTTATGTGT
>OZ024741.1:15642645-15652645 GCA_964016885.1 Eledone cirrhosa
CATACATACATACATACATACATACATACATACATACATACATACATGGTGGCTGCCAACTCGCTTTCGAGTACGGCCACTATTTTATATCTATGTAGGAGAACCCCTACCTATGCGCTGAACAAGTGTGACTTTTTAGTCCAGCCAGCGACTTGAAAACTCTGGTACAAACACTATACCTGTGACTATTATTGACACATAGTGCTGGGCTCCTGGCACCATGTGATGACAAGTGCAGAGAGATCTCCAGATATAAAGCAATGCCTGTGCATACTTACATACATATATACTACATACATACATGCATGCATACTTACGTATATACTACATACACACATGGTGGCTGCCAACTCGTTTTCGAGTACGGCCACTACTTTATATCCATGTCGGAGAACCCTTACCGATGCACTGAACGAGTGTGACTTTTTAGTCCAGCCAGCGACTTGAAAACTCTGGTACAAACACTACACTTGTGACAATTATTGACACATAGTGCTGGGCCCATGGTACCATGTGACAACAAGTGCAGAGAGATCTCCAGATATAAAGCAATGCCTGTGCCGTGAAGCTTTTATAGTGAGCAAAGGCACTGCACAAAGCCAGTCCCACTCTCTTAACCAAGATGATATTTACCAAAAAGAAGAACAATTCAACATCATTGGATACCATCAGAGTTGCAGGTGTTATATCAGAGTTTTCCTTCTCCTAGAATTCTGCCTTGACAAAGGCTAAGGGGTCATCTCTCGCGGTGATTTTGGATGGCCATTGACTCTTGAGAGCTACTTTGCCCTTTGACAGGTTTTGTTTTTAGTCCTGCAGGATGTCCAAAGTCACCCTCCTCACCAAGAAACCTTGATAGGGTTGCCAGTTTAGTCGCCAACGACCCGACCATGAGACAGGTTGTACTGGGATACATGTTACCAGTAGCACCAACTGGTGACCTGACCATAACACATACACACATACATACGTACATACATACATACACATACATACATACAATGTGGTTCACAATGAGTTTGCTGTGCTTGTCCTAACACCAACGTTTGGAATACTCAATTGGACGATAGACGAAATCCGAGCAGTTGATGTTGGAACTCGAAAAATACTGAAAAATACTGAACTCGAAAAATACTGAACAGCACCGGAAACTTCCACATAAACAGTGACATAGACCACCTTTACTTGAAACGTAAGCAGGGAGGCAGAAGTCTAACATCAGTCCAGACAACATTTGAATGTCGCATCATATCCTTTGGACAACATCCACGAACCTCGAAGCATAGGAGCCCGCTTCTCGAGCAAGTCTATCTGCATGAAACACATAAGATCATGAGAGTTGGGAAGGAATTCCTCGAGAGATATTCCCTGTGTGATAATCAAAAACTCACACCCAGGGATGTCACTCAGCAGTATCGCAGTGAATCCATGGATGAAAAACTGCATGCTTATCAGCAAAAAATCATTCATGGATATGTTGCCAGGAAGCTCCAGAGTGAGAGTAATATAGATAAGGAAAGTAGTCTATCTTGGACCAACAACCGCTATATTGGCTCCCACTTTTGCAATCCAGGGACAGGAGATTAACACGAAATGCCTGATTCACAAAAGAGATAGGGATGCAGGCAAAACACCTAGATGTGAAAACAAGTGCAGACTCTGCAGAACTAACAGCGAGGATATCACCCATGTCATCAGCAGCTGTCCAAAGATGTCATCGCGGTACTATCTACCTATGAGGCGTGATGTAGTGGCCAAAACACTGTACAATGCAGTTCGTAAAAAAGATAGCCCTAATAATAGACACATTAAAAGCTACAACAATGTGGAAGACATCCATGTACATAATATGAAAGAGTACTGATGGAATGTTCCAGTAAAAACCCCAATAAAATGCAGGCATAACAGACCAGATATTATGATGTGGGACAGGGAGAAGAAAGCATGCACAGTAGTGGAAATTAGCTGCCCAGCAGATGCCAATATAATATCAAAGATTAGCGAAAAGGAGAATATTTATGCAGAACTGATGAGAAATCTGCAGATACTCCACCCTGATTACACCTTCAGATTTATGCCTGTGATTATTGGGGTACTGGGGTATGTTAGTAACTGCCTCAATACAAATCTTGAGAAGCTGGGCTTCACAGGAACAGAAAGAACACAAGTAGTTAGGAAATTTTCAAGTACAATCCATTAATAGAACAGTAAAAATATGTAAAACATTCCAAAAATGTTGCATCTAATAACTGCATATACATATGTACAGATGCAAAGCATATACACATGCACACATACAACTCAAAACATACACATCCACACATACAATAACATCCATATCTACACATGAATGCATAAATATCTACCTAGTTGATGTTGTGTAAATTCCAATAAGAGAATCTTGTGTCTATGTTAGAAACCGACTCTCTCTCTATTGGTGAAACTTTGTGAAATTATAAAACCAGAAGAACATACATACATACATACATACATACATACATACATACATACATACATACATACATACATACATACATACATACATACATGGTGGCTGCCAACTCGCTTTCGAGTACGGCCACTATTTTATATCTATGTAGGAGAACCCCTACCTATGCGCTGAACAAGTGTGACTTTTTAGTCCAGCCAGCGACTTGAAAACTCTGGTACAAACACTATACCTGTGACTATTATTGACACATAGTGCTGGGCTCCTGGCACCATGTGATGACAAGTGCAGAGAGATCTCCAGATATAAAGCAATGCCTGTGCATACTTACATACATATATACTACATACATACATGCATGCATACTTACGTATATACTACATACACACATGGTGGCTGCCAACTCGTTTTCGAGTACGGCCACTACTTTATATCCATGTCGGAGAACCCTTACCGATGCACTGAACGAGTGTGACTTTTTAGTCCAGCCAGCGACTTGAAAACTCTGGTACAAACACTACACTTGTGACAATTATTGACACATAGTGCTGGGCCCATGGTACCATGTGACAACAAGTGCAGAGAGATCTCCAGATATAAAGCAATGCCTGTGCCGTGAAGCTTTTATAGTGAGCAAAGGCACTGCACAAAGCCAGTCCCACTCTCTTAACCAAGATGATATTTACCAAAAAGAAGAACAATTCAACATCATTGGATACCATCAGAGTTGCAGGTGTTATATCAGAGTTTTCCTTCTCCTAGAATTCTGCCTTGACAAAGGCTAAGGGGTCATCTCTCGCGGTGATTTTGGATGGCCATTGACTCTTGAGAGCTACTTTGCCCTTTGACAGGTTTTGTTTTTAGTCCTGCAGGATGTCCAAAGTCACCCTCCTCACCAAGAAACCTTGATAGGGTTGCCAGTTTAGTCGCCAACGACCCGACCATGAGACAGGTTGTACTGGGATACATGTTACCAGTAGCACCAACTGGTGACCTGACCATAACACATACACACATACATACGTACATACATACATACACATACATACATACAATGTGGTTCACAATGAGTTTGCTGTGCTTGTCCTAACACCAACGTTTGGAATACTCAATTGGACGATAGACGAAATCCGAGCAGTTGATGTTGGAACTCGAAAAATACTGAAAAATACTGAACTCGAAAAATACTGAACAGCACCGGAAACTTCCACATAAACAGTGACATAGACCACCTTTACTTGAAACGTAAGCAGGGAGGCAGAAGTCTAACATCAGTCCAGACAACATTTGAATGTCGCATCATATCCTTTGGACAACATCCACGAACCTCGAAGCATAGGAGCCCGCTTCTCGAGCAAGTCTATCTGCATGAAACACATAAGATCATGAGAGTTGGGAAGGAATTCCTCGAGAGATATTCCCTGTGTGATAATCAAAAACTCACACCCAGGGATGTCACTCAGCAGTATCGCAGTGAATCCATGGATGAAAAACTGCATGCTTATCAGCAAAAAATCATTCATGGATATGTTGCCAGGAAGCTCCAGAGTGAGAGTAATATAGATAAGGAAAGTAGTCTATCTTGGACCAACAACCGCTATATTGGCTCCCACTTTTGCAATCCAGGGACAGGAGATTAACACGAAATGCCTGATTCACAAAAGAGATAGGGATGCAGGCAAAACACCTAGATGTGAAAACAAGTGCAGACTCTGCAGAACTAACAGCGAGGATATCACCCATGTCATCAGCAGCTGTCCAAAGATGTCATCGCGGTACTATCTACCTATGAGGCGTGATGTAGTGGCCAAAACACTGTACAATGCAGTTCGTAAAAAAGATAGCCCTAATAATAGACACATTAAAAGCTACAACAATGTGGAAGACATCCATGTACATAATATGAAAGAGTACTGATGGAATGTTCCAGTAAAAACCCCAATAAAATGCAGGCATAACAGACCAGATATTATGATGTGGGACAGGGAGAAGAAAGCATGCACAGTAGTGGAAATTAGCTGCCCAGCAGATGCCAATATAATATCAAAGATTAGCGAAAAGGAGAATATTTATGCAGAACTGATGAGAAATCTGCAGATACTCCACCCTGATTACACCTTCAGATTTATGCCTGTGATTATTGGGGTACTGGGGTATGTTAGTAACTGCCTCAATACAAATCTTGAGAAGCTGGGCTTCACAGGAACAGAAAGAACACAAGTAGTTAGGAAATTTTCAAGTACAATCCATTAATAGAACAGTAAAAATATGTAAAACATTCCAAAAATGTTGCATCTAATAACTGCATATACATATGTACAGATGCAAAGCATATACACATGCACACATACAACTCAAAACATACACATCCACACATACAATAACATCCATATCTACACATGAATGCATAAATATCTACCTAGTTGATGTTGTGTAAATTCCAATAAGAGAATCTTGTGTCTATGTTAGAAACCGACTCTCTCTCTATTGGTGAAACTTTGTGAAATTATAAAACCAGAAGAACATACATACATACATACATACATACATACATACATACATACATACATACATACATACATACATACATACATACATACATACATGGTGGCTGCCAACTCGCTTTCGAGTACGGCCACTATTTTATATCTATGTAGGAGAACCCCTACCTATGCGCTGAACAAGTGTGACTTTTTAGTCCAGCCAGCGACTTGAAAACTCTGGTACAAACACTATACCTGTGACTATTATTGACACATAGTGCTGGGCTCCTGGCACCATGTGATGACAAGTGCAGAGAGATCTCCAGATATAAAGCAATGCCTGTGCCGTGAAGCTTTTATTGTGAGCAAAGGCACTGCACAAAGCCAGTCCCACTCTCTTAACCAAGATGATATTTACCAAAAAGAAGAACAAGTCAACATCATTGGATACTATCAGGGTTGCAGATGTTATATCAGAGTTTTCCTTCTCCTAGAATTCTGCCTTGACAAAGGCTAAGGGGTCATCTCTCCCGGATATATATATACATACATACATACATACACATATATATATATATATATATACATGGTGGCTGCCAACTCGTGTTCGAGCATTGCCATCGCCCGATAAAATGCTCAAAAATGTGAAGCACAAATGTGGCTCTTCAGACCAACCAAATACTTCCACCCTCTGGCACACACATGGCAACTGTAGGCTCTCCTGAGACCTTACATTGCTTTGTTCTGGCTGTGGGTTCTCGTGTGTCTTTTAAGACCTCCCATGCTTGCACATTCCTTGCCACTTTCCTTACATCTCAGATCATAATCTACATGAGGTCCACTGATATGTTCGTGTCTAATCAAACCAGCTTTACTCAGCCAGACTCGACCACAGTGCTGGCAAACCAGATGATGTTCAACAGCAGACAGTTCAGAACAGACTCAATCCTCACCTTCCTTTTCAGTGTTAGGTGTTCTCTTCGGCGAGTTTCAAAGTGTTCACCACCTGACTTGATCAAACGTCTCCACTTCACACGCTCGTCAGCCATTTTCTCCCATTCGTCAGATGAAATTCCAGCACAAGCCAAGGTGCCTCTGATACAGTCCCGGTACCACCTTTTTGGTTTATGTGGTGGTCGCCTTCCTTCACACAGTTCTCCATAGAGAAGTTCCTTTGGAATACGATCATCAGACATCCGGACCACGTGACTGCACCACCTCAACCGATACCGAAAGATTATGCTCTCTATAGTCACGCACATGCTCCGTTCGAGAACTTCCAAATCACTGGCGAACATTTTCCATCGCACCCCAAGTAACTTATGAAGAGATTGTTGATGAAATCTCTCCAGTTCCTTGGGGAGCTTTCTGTATGTGACCCACGTTTCACAAACATAAAGCAAAGAGGAGACGACACAAATCAGATACACTTTCACCTTGGTTTCGATAGTGGTACCTCGTCTGGACCATAAACGTTGATGCAGCCGTCCAAATACATCACTGGCTTTCTTGATTCTTAAGGATACTTCATTATCATGTGTGCATGAATTGTTCAACGTACTACCAAGGTAAAGAAACTTGTCAGCAACGTTTAGCCTCTTTCCGTACACGTACACACTTGGTGTGGTGTATTCTTTTCCAGGTGATGACTGATACATCACAACAGTCTTTTCCAACCAATACTGCGTGATCCAAAAGACATACTCTCAGATGGAGAGATAACTTTGATGAGCTCTTAAACCAGCCATCCCAAGTTTATGAATGATTTTATTTGCTCCATTCCTATTGAACCAGTGAAGCACGAGATGGCTGATGTACCTTCTCTTGCAGAGGTGACATCTGCTGTGCATAAGCTGAACTATGGTAAGTCTCCTGGTAGGGATGGTCTGAGTGCAGAGGTTTTGAAGTGTGGTGGTGAAAACTTCACACAGCGCTTGACTGACCTCATGAAAAAGGTGTGGGAAGATGAGTGTCCTACAAGATTGGAAAGATGCGCTCGTGGTGGTTCTTCATAAAGTAAAGAGTAGGAAGGACAAATGTGGCAATTATCATGGCATATCACTCCTGTCAGTAGTTGGTGAACCCATGTGTCAAATTTTGATACACAATACATCCATACATAATACATACTTACATACATACATGCATACTTACGTACATACATGCATACTTACGTACATACATACGTACATACATACATACGAAATAAGTGAGGGTACCCTTGCGACTGTGATAGGAAAACTCCAAGAAACACCAGGAAGAGACATGATTGTCGGCTACTGGTACAAAAAACTAATATTATATCGGAGGTATCTTACTGACCTCTACCAACAAGTTCTTAAGGGAGATACATTTATACCAGAATGGTTGACATTAGCACAAACGTTACTGGTCCCCAAGAACAAAGACACCCACTTGGCAAAAAACTACCGACCCATTGCATGCCAGAACCTGATGTATAAGATGTATACAGCCTGCCTGAACCTATTCCTCCAAGATCACTGTGAAAATAATAACATCATCACAGATGAACAAGCAGCTGGAAAGGAAAGGGTTTGGGGATGTGCTGAACAACTCCTAATCAACAAAACTGCGATGTCGGAGGTGAGACAACTTAAGAGGGATATGACTACAGTCTGGCTGGACTACAAGAAAGCTTTCGATTCTGTTCCCCACTCTTGGATGATAGAGGCCCTCCAACTTGCTAAAGTCCCAGACATTATTGTCAGAGCCATAGAGAAGCTGTCTTCTTCTTGGGCTACTATCCTAAGGTTACAGACAGAGAGGGAGGACTCTATTTTCACTGATAAAATAAAATATTGCAGGGGTATATTTCAGGGGGACAGTCTCTCTGTGATATTGTTCATCTTGTCATTAAATCCCTTGTCCTTTCTGCTCAAGAAATGTGAGGGATACATCATTGGCTCACAGGAGGACAGAAATACGAACCTAACCCATAACTTCTTTGTGGACGATCTGAAACTCTATGCCAAGAACATGGATGGGATGAAGAAAAATCTTGACCTGGTTACAACGTTCTCAAAGGATATAGGAATGGAGTTTGGCCAAGATAAATGCTCATACATGACTGTAAAGCGGGGAAAAACAACAACCCAATCTAGCAACATTGTCATCAATGGTCTAACTGTTTCACCGATATCTGATGAGGACTGCTACAGATACCTGGTGATAGATGAGAACATATCCTATAATGGTATCTGTAATAAAGAACGCGTAACCAGGGAATACTACACCCGATTAAGAAAGATTTGGTCATCGGAACTCTCTGCGCAAAACAAAACAGTGGCTCACAATGTGTTTGCTGTGCTTGTCCTAACACCAACGTTTGGAATACTCAATTGGACGATAGATGAAATCCGAGCAGTTGATGTTGGAACTCGAAAAATACTGAACAACACCGGAAACTTCCACATCAACAGTGAAATAGACCGCCTTTACTTGAAACGTAAGCAGGGAGGCAGAGGCCTAATATCAGTCCAGACAACATTTGAATGTCGCATCATATCTCTCCGACAACATCTACGAACCTCGAAGCGTAGGAGCCCGTTTCTCGAGCAAGTCCATCTGCATGAAACACATAAGATCATGAGAGTTGGGAAGGAACTCCTTGAGAGATATTCCCTGTGTGATAATCAAAAACTCACACCCAGGGATGTCGCTCAGCAGTATCGCAGTGAATCCATGGATGAAAAACTGCATGCCTGTCAGCAAAAAATCCTGCATGGATACGTTGCCAGGAAGCTCCAGACTGAGAGTAATATAGATAAGGAAAGTAGTCTATCTTGGACCAACAACCGCGATATTGGCTCCCACTTTGAAGGATACACTTTTGCAATCCAAGAACAGGCGATTAGCACGAAATACCTGATTCACAAAAGAGATAGGGATGCAGGCAAAACACCTAGATGTGATAACAAGTGCAGACTCTGCAGAACTAACATCGAGGATATCACCCATGTCATCAGCAGCTGTCCAAAGATGTCATCGCGGTACTATCTACCTATGAGGCGTGATGTAGTGGCCAAAACACTGTACAATGCAGTTCGTAAAAAAGATAGCCCCGATAATAAACACATTAAAAGCTACAACAATGTGGAAGACATCCATGTACATAATATGAAAGAGTGCTTGCGGAATATTCCAGTAAAAACCCCAATAAAATGCAGGCATAACAGACCGGATATTATGATATGGGACAGGGAGAAGAAAACATGCACAGTAGGGGAAATTAGCTGCCCAACAGATGCCAATATAATATCAAAGATTAGTGAAAAGGAGAATATTTATGCAGAACTGATGAGAAATCTGCAGATACTCCACCCTCATTACACCTTCAGATTTATGCCTGTGATTATTGGGGTACTGGGATATGTTAGTAACTGCCTCAATACATATGTTAGTAACTGCCTCAATAACATCCAGATCTACACATGCATACATACATACATATCTACCAATGAGAGAGTCTTGTGTCTATGTTAGAAACCGAGTCTCTCTCTATCGGTAAAACTTTGTGAAATTATAAAACCAGAAGAACATACATACATACATACATACATGGTGGCTGCCAACACGTTTTCGAGTACGGCCACTACTTTATATCCATGTAGGAGAACCTCTACCGATGCGCTGATCGAGTGTGACTTTTTAGTCCAGCCAGCGACTTGAAAACTCTGGTACAAACACTACACTTGTGACAATTATTGACACATAGTACTGGGCCCATGGTACCATGTCACGACAAGTGCAGAGAGATCTCCAGATATAAAGCAATGCATGTGCTGTGAAGCTTTTATAGTGAGCAAAGGCACTGCACAAAGCCAGTCCCACTCTCCTAACCAATATGATATTTACCAAAAAGAAGAACAAGTCAACATCATTGGATACCATCAGGGTTGCAGGTGTTATATCAGAGTTTTCCTTCTCCTAGAATTCTGCCTTGACAAGGCTAAGGAGTCATTTCTCCCGGTGATTTTGGATGGCCATTGACTCTTAAGAGCTCCTTTGCCCTTTGACAGGTTTATTGTTTAGTCCTGCAGGATGTCCA
>OZ024741.1:15667645-15672645 GCA_964016885.1 Eledone cirrhosa
TGTATGTATGTATGTATGTATGTATGTATATATGTGTATATATGTATGTATGTATATGTGTATGTATGTATATATGTATGTATATGTATGTATGTATATGTATGTATATATATGTATGTATATATATGTATGTATATATATGTATGTATATGTAAGTATGTATATATATATAGGTATGTATATATATGTAAGTATGTATATATATGTAAGTATGTATATATATGTAAGTATGTATATATATGTATGTATATACATATATACATACATATATATATACATACATATACATATACATACATATATATACATACATATACATATATATACATACATATACATATATATACATACATACATATATATACATACTTACATATATATACATACTTACATATATATACATACTTTCATATATATACATACCTACATATATATACATACTTACATATACATACATATATATACATACATATATATACATACATATACATACATACACATACATACATATACATACATATACATACATACATATATACATACATACACATATACATACATACATATACATACATACATACATACATACATACATACATACATACATACATACATACATACATACATACATACATACATACATACATACGTACATACATATATAACATTAGTTTACATAAAACACACAATAACTTAAACTAGAATTTAAACATAAAAATCGTGAAACATAGTTTAGGCAATCCAATTTAAAACAGGTGGATTGTTGAGAAAATCCCCCTGGTTAACATAAAGACTACCCACAACTTTGGTTCTCTCTCTCACTCTCTCTCTCTCTCTCTCCCTCACTCTTTCTCTCACTTTCCTTTGCTCTCTCCATCTCTCTTTCCTCTCTCTCCCCCCTCTTGCTCTCTCTCCATTTCCTCTTCCACCCCTCTCTCCATCTCCTTCCCTCTCTATCTATCTACCATTGGCCGGTTTCGGACCCGTCTTCAGAGGTTGGATCGCTGCAATGCACACGAACATCTGCTCGTTGGTCAAGGTGAACGGCTACCTATCGGAGCCGTTCGCAATCACGCGTTCCATCCGACAGGGATGCCCTCTCTCCTCCATTCTGTACGTATTGAGTCTAGATCCACTACTGCAGAAGCTGGAGCTGCTGCAGGGCATCCCGTTGGAACCGGGACTGCGGAAAGCGGCGTCGGCTTATGCCGACGACTTGATAGTAATGGTGTCGGAAAGCTCAGAAATCGGGGCAATCGGCAACTTACTGCAACAGTACGAAAGGCTCACATGAGTAAAACTGAACCCGGACAAGTCTGTCGGTCTGCAACTCGGAACGTGGAGAGGCAAACCGTTGCCGTCGGACGCTGGACGGATGGACCGGTGAAATTGCTCGGGGTCTGGTTCGGTCCGGACCTCCAGGTAGAGAAAAACTGGAACGAGATCACGGCCAAGGTATTTGCGCTCACCCATAAGTGGGCAGAGTTCAAACTATCCTTGAAAGGTCGAGCGGAGGTGGCGAACACCTTCATAGCGTCCGTCATCTACTACCGCTTGACCGTCGTGCCTTGTCCCTGTGAACACCTCACCAAGATGGAACACAGGCTCTTCCATTTCCTTTGGAAGAAGCAGGCTCCACTGGTTAGGAGATCCGCTGGGAATGCCGTGACTGATGATGCGCAAACATGCGCTGAGGCTACGGCATCTACAGGTATTCCTCACCGACCAACCGGTGTGGGCACCGTTTGTGAGACAGGCCTTCCCGCAACTTGCCTCGCTGACGGAGCTGCAGTCGTGGGTCAAGCGGAGACCGAAGAAGAGGGGCACCTGGCACATTGAATGCGCTCAGGCGCTCACAGTCCTCTGTCAAGCGGGCACGGCAATCAGTGGAGACTCCACTTCGACATTCTATAGAGGGTTAGTACGTCACAAGGGCGACGACGTGCTCGGAGAGACTCTGGGCGTCGAAGACGACGAACTCACCAGTCTGTTTGGTAGGACTTTCCTCCCGGGGCCTATGGACAACTTCCTGTCAGTGCTACCGAGGAGCTCTACCAGTTCGGGACAGTTCCACAGGCACAGACGCCCAGGTAGGGATCCTTCAAAGAGGACGTGTCCAAGATGCGAGCAGAACATTGGAACCGTCTTGCACGAAATTGTACACTGCCCGGGCGTAACCGACCTGTGGAACTACGCAGGACAATTGCTGTCGCGTATGGGACAAATACAGTTGACTGCTGAGTCCATAGTAAGGATCAAACCGCCAGCCTCTTTCAAAAACGAAAGGGGGGAGGTTTTCCTCTGTATAGTGGCTATGGTGAAAGAGGTTATATGGTGGACGAGATTAAGAGGACTGAGGACAGATGCCTTTTTCTTCGGACAACAATTGATTCTCTTCTTTAGATACCACTTTAGAAGGAGAATCAGAGTGGAGGGAGAGGCACTGAACACCAATAAATTTACTGAAAGGTGGGTGAATGTGGCAAAAATGGCCCGAGTGATTGGGCCTTCTCTGTATATAAACCTGTAGGTTGAAGAAGAGAGCAAAAAAAAGAAATGAGCACTAGCACAACACGCTCCTGAATTTGAGGGTTGTTCTATCTAAGGGGTATTAAACAACCCATTTGTGGTGCCTCCCCCCTATTGGGGATTTCGATTGTTAAATGTGTTAAATTTAAATATTTTTACACGATAGTATGTAAAATCCCCGGCATCTGTCTTTGTTTTGTCCCCTTGTTTGTGCACCTTTGTGACTAATAAAGAAATCTATCTCTATCTTCCCCTTTCCTCTCTCCCTCTCTCTCTCTATCTATCTATCTATCTCTATCTATCTCTATCTTCCCCGTTCCTCTCTCTATCTATATATATATGTCTATCTTCCCCTTTCCTTCCTCTCTCTCTCTCTCTCTCTCTCTCTCTCTCTCTCTCTCTCTCTCTCTCTCTCTCTGCTGCCAGTTGTTTTCTGGTTTCGTTCCCTTGAAAAGTTTTAGTGTCCGAGCAGCCCAAATGAGATGGATTACAGAGAGTTTGTAGCATTATCTTAAAATCTTTATCCCTATCTTGTCTCGTGTTTAGTCAACGTAATCAGAACCTATCTCCCTGCCACTCCGTAAATATTTCTTTTAACCCCCTTTAATCCCAAACCGATTGAAACGGCCCCTTGGTATTTACCATACAAAACTATTTATCTTCAAATTTTATGCAGGACCATTTTTAATACCCCAAATACCAGCTGAATAATGATAAGTTTAATTATAAGTGATAAGAAACTCACAGGAGAGCTGGACACCAGAAGGTCTTCAGGTAAAAAACCTCTCCGGAGAGCTGGACACCAGAAGGTCTTAAGGTAAAAAAACCTCTCCGGAGAGCAGGACACCAGAAGGTCTTCAGGTAAAAAACCTCTCCGGAGAGCAGGACACCAGAAGGTCTTCAGGTAAAAAAACCTCTCCGGAGAGCTGGACACCAGAAGGTCTTCAGGTAAAAACCTCTCCGGAGAGCAGGACAGCAGAAGGTCTTGAGAGAAGAAACTCTCCTCAAGATAGTGCTCCGACTCTTAACTTCTTACACTCTAAAGGGGCCGGGCCGCATCCAGGTCATGAATCTTGGGTGCCCTTCTGCAGACATTTAGCCATTCTGAAATTGGGGTTCTTGCTGTGAATTTAAAACATATGAAGATTTTGTTGACAGGATCTAGTTGGAATTCCTCTCCGTTGCCTCTCGTTTTAAACATATATTTAATCATCTTCTTCAATTGGAAAATAACATTATTAATAATAAGGGCGGAAGATTGGCAGTATCGGTAGGGGGTCGGACGCCATGTTAGGGTGGTAGATTGGCAGTATCGATAGAGGGTCGGACGCCATGTTAGGGTGGTGGATTGGCAGTATCGGTAGAGGGTCGGACGCCATGTTACGGTGGTAGATTGGCCGTATCGGTAGAGGGTCGGACGACATGTTACGGTGGTAGATTGGCAGTATCGGTAGAGGGTCGGACGCCATTTTAGGGTGGTAGATTGGTAGTATCGGTAGAGGGTCGGACGCCTATGTTAGGGTGGTAGATTGGTAGTATCGGTAGAGGGTCGGACGCCATTTTAGGGTGGAAGATTGGCAGTATCGGTAGAGGGTCGGACGCCATGTTAGGGTGGTAGATTGGTAGTATCGGTAGAGGGTCGGACGCCATGTTAGGGTGGTAGATTGGCAGTATCGGTGGAGGGTCTGACGCCATGTTAGGGTGGTGGATTGGCAGTATCGGTAGTGGGTCGGACGCCATGTTAGGGTGGAAGTTTGTCAGTATCGGTAGAGGGTCGGACGCCATGTTAGGGTGGTAGATTGGCAGTATCGGTAGAGGGTCGGACGCCATGTTAGGGTGGTAGATTGGCAGTATCGTTAGTCGGTCGGACGCCATGTTAGGGTGGTAGATTGGCAGTATCGGCAGTATCGTTTATTGTGCGACAAACTAATTTTGTCCTTGAGTAAGACACTTTATTTCCTTGACACGTTTTGTCCTTGAGCAAGACACTTTATTTCACGTTGATCCATTAGACATAGCTGACCAAAAAACCTGCCATATACTATGTCATACTGGTTGTTGTAACCCCAAGAGGTCCACGTGTCTGTGGAAGATCAACAACTTGCACGTTAGTTTCACGAGCAGGCAGTTCCGTTGTTCACCCAACTGGAACACTGGTCGTCTTAAGCGACGGAGGTCCAATAACAGGTACAAAACTAATGACACGGAACTACAAATCCTCATTTTATTCATATTTTGAAAGGACTCTGTATTTCAAGATTAAATAACTGATTTTATAAAATGTAAAAAAACAAATGTGTCTTCCATCCCACACCCCCACACCCCCACACCCCCACACCCCCATCTTCACTACACCCCACCCACTCTCACCATCACTACACCCTCCCCCATCATCACTACACACACCCCCGTCACCGACTTTATTTACTTTCTCTGTCATTCATCTCACCTCTCTCTCCGTTTCTTTACAT
>OZ024741.1:15682645-15750145 GCA_964016885.1 Eledone cirrhosa
AGGGGTAGACCTCGAGCAAGATGGTTGGATAACATCCATGAGGTTAGCTGGTCTTTCTTGGGGATCCAGTCAGATCAGTCGGAGACGGTTGCTTCTGACAGGACCTGGGGGAGGAGGAAGAAGAAGAAGAAGAAGAAGAAGAAGAAGAAGAAGAAGAAGAAGAAGAAGAAGAAGAAGAAGAAGAAGAAGAAGAAGAAGAAGCCAATAGTTAACTGGTATTTATGATATCGACCAAAAAAGTGTTAGAGCCGTCCTTGACATGATTTGAACTCAGAATGTAATGGCATATATTAAAACAACACAAATAATACTTTTATCTGTTGCTCTACCGATTACACCACGTCCAATCTCTTGTTTGTGTAAATACTGATTCAATCGGAAATAAATCATCCAATGTGTATATATATATATATATATATATATATATATATATATATATATATATATATATATATATATATATATATATATATATATATATATATATATATATATATATATATATATATATATATATATATATATATATATATATATACATTCATACATGCATATATATATATATATGTGTGTGTGTGTGTGTATATATACATATATAAATGCATATATATATATATATATATATATATAGAGAGAGAGAGAGAGAGAGAGAGAGAGAGATGTGGGAAGGGGGGAGGGAGAAAAATAATAAATAAAAGTATAAAATCTAAAAAATATATATAAATAAAAGTTATTAATTATAAAATATCATTAATTATCGTCATTAATTAGTGATGAATAATTGTCATTTCTTGGGGGTCGTGAAAAATTAAGCCCCGCCTACTACACGGGGGTGTGTGTATAATACAGCAACAACAACAAATAGCAAATTAATAACAAAAACAACTGTTACAATGACAACTACAGGAACATTATAGCAGCAATAACAATGACAAGAGGTACAAGGAATATTAAGGGAGTCGTAAAGGGCACTGGTTTGATATACGGTGTTTCTAGGGTATTTATAAAACCTGGCGGACCGAATCCTCTCCAGGTCTGAATATAACAGATTTCTTCCAGAGAAAGATAGAGTGAGAGAGAGGAAGTAAGAAAGAGATATAGGGGAAGAATCGACGCCAGTATTAGACTGGTACTTCTTTTATTGACCTAGAATAAATGAAAGGAAAAGATGACCTCGGCGGTATTTGAACTGAGAGATTAGAGAGCTGAAACGAATGCTATAAAGTATTCTATCTGACGTTCTAAGCACTCTGCTAATTCACCACCTAATAATCGTTTCTTATATAGGCACAAGGCCAGCAATTATGGGGAAAGGCAAAGTCGATTAAATCGACACCATTGTATTACTGGTACTTTATTTTATTGACCCCGTAAGGATGAAAGCAAAGTTAACCTCGGCCGCATTTGAACTCAGATCATAAAGTGTGCTACGTAACTCTTTGCTACAAATAACACCAAATACCACAAGAGTAATACTAACAATAACACCAAATACCACAACGGTAACACTAACAATAACACCAAATACCACAACAGTAACACTAACAATAACACCAAATACCACAACAGTAACACTAACAATAACACCAAATACCACTACAGTAACACTAACAATAACACCAAATACCACTACAGTAACACTAACAATAACACCAAATACCACAACAGTAACACTAACAATAACACCAAATACCACAACAGTAACACTAACAATAACACCAAATACCACAACAGTAACACTAACAATAACACCAAATACCACTACAGTAACACTAACAATAACACCAAATACCACAACAGTAACACTAACAATAACACCAAATACCACAACAGTAATACTAACAATAACACCAAATACCACAACAGCAACACTAACAATAACACCAAATACCACAACAGTAACACTAACAATAACACCAAATACCACAACAGTGACACTAACAATAAAACCAAATACCACAACAGTAACACTAACAATAACACCAAATACCACAACAGTAACACTAACAATAAAACCAAATACCACAACAGTAACACTAACAATAACACCAAATACCACAACAGTAACACTAACAATAACACCAAATACCACAACAGTGACACTAACAATAACACCAAATACCACGACAGTAACACTAACAATAACACCAAATACCACAACAGTAACACTAACAATAACACCAAATACCACAACAGTAATACTAACACTAACACCGAATACCACAACAGTAATACTAACAATAACACCAAATACCACGACAGTAACACTAACACTAACACTAACACCAAATACCACAACAGTAATACTAACAATAACACCAAATACCACAACAGTAATACTAACAATAACACCAAATACCACTACAGTAACACTAACACTAACAATAACACCAAATACCACAACAGTAATACTAACAATAACACCAAATACCACAACAGTAATACTAACACTAACACCAAATACCACAACAGTAACACTAACAATAACACCAAATACCACAACAGTAATACTAACAATAACACCAAATACCACAACAGTAATACTAACACTAACACCAAATACCACAACAGTAACACTAACAATAACACCAAATACCACAACAGTAACACTAACAATAACACCAAATACCACAACAGTAACACTAACAATAATACTAAATACCACAACAGTAACACTAACAATAACACCAAATACCACAACAGTAACATTAACAATAACACCAAATACCACAACAGTAACACTAACACTAACACCAAATACCACAACAGTAATACTAACAATAACACCAAATACCACAACAGTAATACTAACAATAACACCAAATACCACAACAGTAACACTAACACTAACACTAACACCAAATACCACAACAGTAATACTAACAATAACACCAAATACCACAACAGTAATACTAACAATAACACCAAATACCACAACAGTAACACTAACACTAACACTAACACCAAATACCACAACAGTAATACTAACAATAACACCAAATACCACAACAGTAATACTAACAATAACACCAAATACCACAACAGTAACACTAACACTAACAATAACACCAAATACCACAACAGTAATACTAACAATAACACCAAATACCACAACAGTAATACTAACACTAACACCAAATACCACAACAGTAACACTAACAATAACACCAAATACCACTACAGTAACACTAACAATAACACCAAATACCACTACAGTAACACTAACAATAACACCAAATACCACAACAGTAATACTAACAATAACACCAAATACCACAACAGTAATACTAACACTAACACCAAATACCACAACAGTAACACTAACAATAACACCAAATACAACAACAGTAATACTAACAATAACACCAAATACCACAACAGTAACACTAACAATAACACCAAATACCACAACAGTAATACTAACAATAACACCAAATACCACAAGAGTAACACTAACAATAACACCAAATACCACAACAGTAACACTAACAATAACACCAAATACCACAATAGTAACACTAACAATAACACCAAATACCACAACAGTAATACTAACAATAATACCAAATACCACAACAGTAACACTAACAATAACACCAAATACCACTACATTAACACTAACAATAACACCAAATACCACAACAGTAACACTAACACTAACACCAAATACCACAACAGTAACACTAACAATAACACCAAATACCACTACAGTAACAATAACAATAACACCAAATACCACAAGAGTAACACTAACACTAACACTAACACCAAATACCACAACAGTAATACTAACAATAACACCAAATACCACAACAGTAACACTAACACTAACACTAACACCAAATACCACAACAGTAACACTAACACTAACACTAACACCAAATACCACAACAGTAATACTAACAATAACACCAAATACCACAACAGTAACACTAACACTAACACCAAATACCACTACAGTAATACTAACAATAACACCAAATACGACAACAGTAACACTAACAATAACACTAAATACCACAACAGTAACACTAACAATAACACCAAATACCACAAGAGTAACCCTAACAATAACACCAAATACCACAAGAGTAACACTAACAATAACACCAAATACCACAAGAGTAACACTAACAATAACACTAAATACCACAAGAGTAACACTAACAATAACACCAAATACCACAAGAGTAACAATAACAATAACACCAAATACCACTACAGTAACACTAACAATAACACCAAATACCACAAGAGTAACACTAACAATAACACCAAATACCACAAGAGTAGCACTAACAATAACAACAAATACCACAACAGTAACACTAACAATAACACCAAATACCACAACAGTAACACTAGCAATAACACTAAATACCACAACAGTAACACTAACAATAACACCAAATACCACAACAGTAACACTAACAATAACACTAAATACCACAACAGTAACACTAACAATAACACCAAATACCACAAGAGTAACACTAACAATAACACCAAATACCACAAGAGTAACACTAACAATAACACCAAATACCACAAGAGTAACACTAACAATAACACCAAATACCACAACAGTAACACTAACAATAACACCAAATACCACAACAGTAACACTAACAATAACACCAAATACCACAACAGTGACACTAACAATAACACCAAATACCACAAGAGTAACACTAGCAATAACACCAAATACCACAAGAGTAACACTAACAATAACACCAAATACCACAAGAGTAACACTAACAATAACACCAAATACCACAACAGTATCACTAACAATAACACCAAATACCACAACAGTAACACTAACTATAACACCAAATACCACAACAGTAACACTAACAATAACACCAAATACCACAACAGTGACACTAACAATATCACCAAATACCACAACAGTAACACTAACAATAACACCAAATACCACAACAGTAACACTAACAATAACACCAAATACCACAACAGTGACACTAACAATATCACCAAACACCACAACAGTAACACTAACAATAACACCAAATACCACAAGAGTAACACTAACAATAACACCAAATACCACAAGAGTAACAATAACAATAACACCAAATACCACTACAGTAACACTAACAATAACACCAAATACCACAAGAGTAACACTAACAATAACACCAAATACCACAAGAGTAGCACTAACAATAACAACAAATACCACAACAGTAACACTAACAATAACACCAAATACCACAACAGTAACACTAGCAATAACACTAAATACCACAACAGTAACACTAACAATAACACCAAATACCACAACAGTAACACTAACAATAACACTAAATACCACAACAGTAACACTAACAATAACACCAAATACCACTAGAGTAACACTAACAATAACACCAAATACCACAAGAGTAACACTAACAATAACACCAAATACCACAAGAGTAACACTAACAATAACACCAAATACCACAACAGTAACACTAACAATAACACCAAATACCACAACAGTAACACTAACAATAACACCAAATACCACAACAGTGACACTAACAATAACACCAAATACCACAAGAGTAACACTAACAATAACACCAAATACCACAAGAGTAACACTAACAATAACACCAAATACCACAAGAGTAACACTAACAATAACACCAAATACCACAAGAGTAGCACTAACAATAACACCAAATACCACAACAGTAACACTAACAATAACACCAAATACCACAAGAGTAACACTAACAATAACACCAAATACCACAACAGTGACACTAACAATATCACCAAATACCACAACAGTAACACTAACAATAACACCAAATACCACAACAGTAACACTAACAATAACACCAAATACCACAACAGTGACACTAACAATATCACCAAACACCACAACAGTAACACTAACAATAACACCAAATACCACAAGAGTAACACTAACAATAACACCAAATACCACAACAGTAACACTAACAATAACACCAAATACCACAAGAGTAACACTAACAATAACACCAAATACCACAAGAGTAACACTAACAATAACACCAAATACCACAACAGTAACACTAACAACAACACCAAATACCACAAGAGTAACACTAACAATAACACCTAATACCACAAGAGTAGCACTAACAATAACACCAAATACCACAACAATAACACTAACAATAACACCAAATACCACAACAGTAACACTAACAATAACACCAAATACCACAACAGTGACACTAACAATAACACCAAATACCACAAGAGTAACACTAACAATAACACCAAATACCACAAGAGTAACACTAACAATAACACCAAATACCACAACAGTAACACTAGCAACAACACCAAATACCACAACAGTGACACTAACAATAACACCAAATACCACAAGAGTAACACTAACAATAACACCAAATACCACAAGAGTAACACTAACAATAACACCAAATACCACAACAGTGACACTAACAATAACACCAAATACCACAAGAGTAACACTAGCAATAACACCAAATACCACAAGAGTAACACTAACAATAACACCAAATACCACAAGAGTAACACTAACAATAACACCAAATACCACAACAGTATCACTAACAATAACACCAAATACCACAACAGTAACACTAACTATAACACCAAATACCACAACAGTAACACTAACAATAACACCAAATACCACAACAGTGACACTAACAATATCACCAAATACCACAACAGTAACACTAACAATAACACCAAATACCACAACAGTAACACTAACAATAACACCAAATACCACAACAGTGACACTAACAATATCACCAAACACCACAACAGTAACACTAACAATAACACCAAATACCACAAGAGTAACACTAACAATAACACCAAATACCACAAGAGTAACAATAACAATAACACCAAATACCACTACAGTAACACTAACAATAACACCAAATACCACAAGAGTAACACTAACAATAACACCAAATACCACAAGAGTAGCACTAACAATAACAACAAATACCACAACAGTAACACTAACAATAACACCAAATACCACAACAGTAACACTAGCAATAACACTAAATACCACAACAGTAACACTAACAATAACACCAAATACCACAACAGTAACACTAACAATAACACTAAATACCACAACAGTAACACTAACAATAACACCAAATACCACAAGAGTAACACTAACAATAACACCAAATACCACAAGAGTAACACTAACAATAACACCAAATACCACAAGAGTAACACTAACAATAACACCAAATACCACAACAGTAACACTAACAATAACACCAAATACCACAACAGTAACACTAACAATAACACCAAATACCACAACAGTGACACTAACAATAACACCAAATACCACAAGAGTAACACTAACAATAACACCAAATACCACAAGAGTAACACTAACAATAACACCAAATACCACAAGAGTAACACTAACAATAACACCAAATACCACAAGAGTAGCACTAACAATAACACCAAATACCACAACAGTAACACTAACAATAACACCAAATACCACAAGAGTAACACTAACAATAACACCAAATACCACAACAGTGACACTAACAATATCACCAAATACCACAACAGTAACACTAACAATAACACCAAATACCACAACAGTAACACTAACAATAACACCAAATACCACAACAGTGACACTAACAATATCACCAAACACCACAACAGTAACACTAACAATAACACCAAATACCACAAGAGTAACACTAACAATAACACCAAATACCACAACAGTAACACTAACAATAACACCAAATACCACAAGAGTAACACTAACAATAACACCAAATACCACAAGAGTAACACTAACAATAACACCAAATACCACAACAGTAACACTAACAACAACACCAAATACCACAAGAGTAACACTAACAATAACACCTAATACCACAAGAGTAGCACTAACAATAACACCAAATACCACAACAATAACACTAACAATAACACCAAATACCACAACAGTAACACTAACAATAACACCAAATACCACAACAGTGACACTAACAATAACACCAAATACCACAAGAGTAACACTAACAATAACACCAAATACCACAAGAGTAACACTAACAATAACACCAAATACCACAACAGAAACACTAGCAACAACACCAAATACCACAACAGTGACACTAACAATAACACCAAATACCACAAGAGTAACACTAACAATAACACCAAATACCACAAGAGTAACACTAACAATAACACCAAATACACAACAGTAATACTAACAATAACACCAAATACCACAACAGTAATACTAACAATAACACCAAATACCACAAGAGTAACACTAACAATAACACCAAATACCACAACAGTAATACTAACAATAACACCAAATACCACAAGAGTAACACTAACAATAACACCAAATACCACAAGAGTAACACTTACAATAACACCAAATACCACAACAGTAATACTAACAATAACACCAAATACCACAAGAGTAACACTAACAATAACACCAAATACCACAAGAGTAACACTAACAATAACACCAAATACCACAACAGTAACACTAGCAACAACACCAAATACCACAACAGTGACACTAACAATAACACCAAATACCACAAGAGTAGCACTAACAATAACACCAAATACCACAACAGTAACACTAACAATAACACCAAATACCACAACAGTAATACTATCACTAACACCAAATACCACAACAGTAACACTAACAATAACACCAAATACCACAACAGAAACACTAACAATAACACCAAATACCACTACAGTAACACTAACAATAACACCAAATACCACAACAGTAACACTAACAATAACACCAAATACCACAACGGTAACACTCACAATAACACCAAATACCACTACAGTAGCACTAACAATAACACCAAATAGCACAGCGGTAACATTAACAATAACACCAAATACCACAACAGTAACACTAACAATAACACCAAATACCACAACAGTAACACTAACAATAACACCAAATACCACAACAGTAACACTAACAATAACACCAAATACCACAACAGTAACACTAACAATAACACCAAATACCACAACAGTAATACTAACAATATCACCAAATACCACAACAGTAACACTAACAATAACACCAAATACCACAACAGTAACACTAACAATAACACCAAATACCACAACAGTAATACTAACAATATCACCAAATACCACAACAGTAACACTAACAATAACACCAAATACCACAACAGTAATACTAACAATATCACCAAATACCACAACAGTAACACTAACAATAACACCAAATACCACAACAGTAACACTGACAATAACACCAAATACCACAACAGTAATACTAACAATAACACCAAATACCACAACAGTAACACTAACAATAACACCAAATACCACAACAGTAATACTAACAATAACACCAAATACCACAACAGTAACACTAACAATAACACCAAATACCACAACAGTAACACTAACAATAACACCAAATACCACAACAGTAACACTAACAGTAACACCAAATACCACAACAGTAACACTAACAATAAAACCAAATACCACAACAGTAATACTAACAATAACACCAAATGCCACAACAGTAACACTAACAATAACACCAAATACCACAACAGTAACATTAACAATAACACCAAGTACCACAACAGTAACACTAACAATAACACCAAATACCACAACAGTAACACTAACAATAACACCAAATACCACAACAGTAATACAAATAATAACACCAAATACCACAACAGTAACACTAACAATAACACCAAATACCACAACAGTAACACTAACAATAACACCAAATACCACAACAGTAACACTAACAATAACACCAAATACCACAACAGTAATACTAACAATAACACCAAATACTACAACAGTAACACTAACAATAACACCAAATACCACAACAGTAACACTAACAATAACACCAAATAGCACAACAGTAACACTAACAATAACACCAAATACCAAAACAGTAACACTAACAATAACACCAAGTACCACAACAGTAACACCAACAATAACACCAAATACCACAAGAGTAACACTAACAATAACACCAAATACCACTACAGTAACAATAACAATAACACCAAATACCACAACAGTAACACTAACAATAACACCAAATACCACAACAGTAACACTAACAATAACACCAAATACCACAACAGTAACACTAACAATAACACCAAATACCACTACAGTAACACTAACAATAACACCAAATACCACAACAGTAGCACTAACAATAACACCAAATACCACAACAGTAACACTAACAATAACACCAAATACTACTACAGTAACACTAACAATAACACCAAATACCACAACAGTAACACTAACAATAACACCAAATACCACTACAGTAACACTAACAATAACACCAAATACCACAACAGTAACACTAACAATAACACCAAATACCACAACAGTAACACTAACAATAACACCAAATACCACAGCGGTAACACTAACAATAACACCAAATACCACAACAGTAACACTAACAATAACACCAAATACCACAGCGGTAACACTAACAATAACACCAAATACCACAACAGTAACACTAACAATAACACCAAATACCACAAGAGTAACAATAACAATAACACCAAATACCACTACAGTAACACTAACAATAACACCAAATACCACTACAGTAACACTAACAATAACACCAAATACCACAACAGTAACACTAACAATAACACCAAATACCACAAGAGTAACAATAACAATAACACCAAATACCACAACAGTAACACTAACAATAACACCAAATACCACAACAGTAATACTAACAATAACACCAAATACCACTACAGTAACACTAACAATAACACCAAGTACCACAACAGTAACACTAACAATAACACCAAATACCGCAACAGTAACACTAACAATAACACCAAATACCACAACAGTAATACTAACAATAACACCAAATACCACTACAGTAACACTAACAATAACACCAAATACCACAACAGTAACACTAACAATAACACCAAATACCACAACAGTAATACTAACAATAACACCAAATACCACTACAGTAACACTAACAATAACACCAAATACCACAACAGTAACACTAACAATATCACCAAATACCACAACAGTAACACTAACAATAACACCAAATACCACAACAGTAACACTAACAATATCACCAAATACCACTACAGTAACACTAACTATAACACCAAATACCACAACAGTAACACTAAAAATAACACCAAATACCACAACGGTAACACTAACAATAACACCAAATACCACAACAGTAACACTAACAATAACACCAAATACCACTCCAGTAACACTAACAATAACACCAAATACCACAACAGTAACACTAACAATATCACCAAATACCACTACAGTAACACTAACAATAACACCAAATACCACTACAGTAACACTAACAATATCACCAAATACCACAACAGTAACACTAACACTAACACCAAATACCACAACAGTAACACTAACAATAACACCAAATACCACAACAGTAACACTAACAATAACAATAAATACCACAACAGTAATACTAACAATAATACCAAATACCACAACAGTAACACTAACAATTACACCAAATACCACAACAGTAACACTAACACTAACACCAAATACCACAACAGTAACACTAACAATAACACCAAATACCACAACAGTAACACTAACAATAACACCAAATACCACAACAGTAACACTAACAATAACACCAAATACCACAACAGTAACACTAACACTAACACCAAATACCACAACAGTAACACTAACAATAACACCAAATACCACAACAGTAACACTAACAATAACACCAAATACCACAACAGTAATACTAACAATAACACCAAATACCACAACAGTAACACTAACAATAACACCAAATACCACAACTGTAATACTAACAATTACACCAAATACCACAACAGTAACACTAACAATAACACCAAATACCACTACAGTAACACTAACAATAACACCAAATACCACAACAGTAACACTAACAATAACACCAAATACCACAACAGTAGCACTAACAATATCACCAAATACCACAACAGTAACACTAACAATAACACCAAATACCACAACAGTAGCACTAACAATAACACCAAATACCACAACAGTAACACTAACAACAACACCAAATACCACAACAGTAACACTAACTATAACACCAAATACCACAACAGTAACACTAACAATATCACCAAATACCACAACAGTAACACTAACAATAACACCAAATACCACAACAGTAACACTAACAATAACACCAAATACCACAACATAACACTAACAATAACACCAAATACCACAACAGTAACACTAACAATAACACCAAATACCACAACAGTAACACTAACAATAACACCAAATACCACAACAGTAGCACTAACAATATCACCAAATACCACAACAGTAACACTAACAATATCACCAAATACCACTACAGTAACACTAACAATAACACCAAATACCACAACAGTAACACTAACAATAACACCAAATGCCACAACAGTGACACTAACAATAACACCAAATACCACTACAGTAACACTAACAATAACACCAAATACCACAACAGTAACACTAACAATAACACCAAATACCACAACAGTAATACTAACAATAACACCAAATACCACAACAGCAAAACTAAAACTAACACCAAATACGACAACAGTAGCACTAACAATAACACCAAATACCACAACAGTAACACTAACCATAACACCAAATACCACAACAGTAACACTAACAATAACACCAAATAACACAACAGTAACACTAACAATAACACCAAATACCACAACAGTAACACTAACAATAACACCAAATACCACAACAGTAACACTAACAATAACACCAAATACCACAACAGTAATACTAACAATAACACCAAATACCACAACAGTGACACTAAAACTAACACCAAATAGCACAGCAGTAGCACTAACAATAACACCAAATACCACAACAGTAACACTAACCATAACACCAAATACCACAACAGTAACACTAACAATAACATCAAATACCACAACAGTAACACTAACAATAACACCAAATACCACAACAGTAACACTAACAATAACACCAGATACCACAACAGTAACACTAACAATAACACCAAATACCACAACAGTAATACTAACAATAACACCAAATACCACAACAGTAATACTAACAATAACACCAAATACCACAACAGTAACACTAACAATAACACCAAATACCACAACAGTAACACTAACAATAACACCAAATACCACAACAGTAACACTAACAATAACACCAAATACCACAACAGTAATACTAACAATAACACCGAATACCACAACAGTAATACTAACAATAACACCAAATACCACAACAGTAACACTAACAATAACACCAAATACCACAACAGTAACACTAACAATAACACCAAATACCACAACAGTAACACTAACAATAACACCAAATACCACAACAGTAATACTAACAATAACACCAAATACCACAACAGTAATACTAACAATAACACCAAATACCACAACAGTAACACTAACAATAACACCAAATACCACAACAGTAACACTAAAACTAACACCAAATACGACAACAGTAGCACTAACAATAACACCAAATACCACAACAGTAACACTAACCATAACACCAAATACCACAACAGTAACACTATCAATAACCCCAAATACCACAACAGTAACACTAACAATAACACCAAATACCACAACAGTAACACTAACAATAACACCAAATACCACAACAGTAACACTAACAATAACACCAAATACCACAACAGTAATACTAACAATAACACCAAATACCACAACAGTAACACTAAAACTAACACCAAATACCACAACAGTAGCAGTAACAATAACACCAAATACCACAACAGTAACACTAACAATAACACCAAATACCACAACAGTAACACTAACAATAACACCAAATACCACAACAGTAACACTAACAATAACACCAAATACCACAACAATAACACTAACAATAACACCAAGTACCACAACAGTAACACTAACAATAACACCAAATACCACAACGGTAATACTAACAATAACACCAAATACCACAACAGTAACACTAACAATAACACCAAATACCACAACAGTAACACTAACAATAACACCAAATACCACAACAGTGTCACTAACAATAACACCAAATACCACAACAGTAACACTAACAATAACACCAAATACCACAACAGTAACACTAACAATAACACCAAATACCACAACAGTAACACTAACAATAACACCAAATACCACAACAGTAACACTAACAATAACACCAAATACCACAACAGTAATACTAACAGTAACACCAAATACCACAACAGTAACACTAACAATAACACCAAATACCACAACAGTAACACTAACAATAACACCAAATACCACAGCGGTAACACTAACAATAACACCAAATACCACAACAGTAACACTAACAATAACACCAAATACCACTACAGTAACACTAACAATAACACCAAATACCACAACAGTAACACTAACACTAACACCAAATACCACAACAGTAACACTAACAATAACACCAAATACCACAACAGTAACACTAACAATGACACCAAATACCACAACAGTAATACTAACAATAACACCAAATACCACAACAGTAACACTAACAATAACACCAAATACCACAACTGTAATACTAACAATTACTCCTAATACCACAACAGTAACACTAACAATAACACCAAATACCACAACTGTAATACTAACAATTACACCAAATACCACAACAGTAACACTAACAATAACACCAAATACCACAACAGTAACACTAACAATATCACCAAATACCACTACAGTAACACTAACAATAACACCAAATACCACAACAGTAACACTAACAATAACACCAAATGCCACAACAGTGACACTAACAATAACACCAAATACCACTACAGTAACACTAACAATAACACCAAATACCACAACAGTAACACTAACAATAACACCAAATACCACAACAGTAATACTAACAATAACACCAAATACCACAACAGCAACACTAAAACTAACACCAAATACGACAACAGTAGCACTAACAATAACACCAAATACCACAACAGTAACACTAACCATAACACCAAATACCACAACAGTAACACTAACAATAACACCAAATAACACAACAGTAACACTAACAATAACACCAAATACCACAACAGTAACACTAACAATAACACCAAATACCACAACAGTAACACTAACAATAACACCAAATACCACAACAGTAATACTAACAATAACACCAAATACCACAACAGTGACACTAAAACTAACACCAAATACCACAGCAGTAGCACTAACAATAACACCAAATACCACAACAGTAACACTAACCATAACACCAAATACCACAACAGTAACACTAACAATAACATCAAATACCACAACAGTAACACTAACAATAACACCAAATACCACAACAGTAACACTAACAATAACACCAAATACCACAACAGTAACACTAACAATAACACCAAATACCACAACAGTAATACTAACAATAACACCAAATACCACAACAGTAATACTAACAATAACACCAAATACCACAACAGTAACACTAACAATAACACCAAATACCACAACAGTTACACTAACAATAACACCAAATACCACAACAGTAACACTAACAATAACACCAAATACCACAACAGTAACACTAACAATATCACCAAATACCACAACAGTAACACTAACAATAACACCAAATACCACAACAGTAGCACTAACAATAACACCAAATACCACAACAGTAACACTAACAATAACACCAAATACCACAACAGTAACACTAACTATAACACCAAATACCACAACAGTAACACTAACAATATCACCAAATACCACAACAGTAACACTAACAATAACACCAAATACCACAACAGTAACACTAACAATAACACCAAATACCACAACAGTAACACTAACAATAACACCAAATACCACAACAGTAACACTAACAATAACACCAAATACCACAACAGTAACACTAACAATAACACCAAATACCACAACAGTGACACTAACAATAACACCAAATACCACAACAGTAGCACTAACAATATCACCAAATACCACTACAGTAACACTAACAATAACACCAAATAGCACAACAGTAACACTAACAAAAACACCAAATACCACAACAGTAACACTAACAATAACACCAAATACCACAACAGTAACACTAACAATATCACCAAATACCACTACAGTAACACTAACAATAACACCAAATACCACAACAGTAACACTAACAATAACACCAAATGCCACAACAGTGACACTAACAATAACACCAAATACCACTACAGTAACACTAACAATAACACCAAATACCACAACAGTAACACTAACAATAACACCAAATACCACAACAGTAATACTAACAATAACACCAAATACCACAACAGCAACACTAAAACTAACACCAAATACGACAACATTAGCACTAACAATAAAACCAAATACCACAACAGTAACACTAACCATAACACCAAATACCACAACAGTAACACTAACAATAACACCAAATAACACAACAGTAACACTAACAATAACACCAAATACCACAACAGTAACACTAACAATAACACCAAATACCACAACAGTAACACTAACAATAACACCAAATACCACAACAGTAATACTAACAATAACACCAAATACCACAACAGTGACACTAAAACTAACACCAAATACCACAGCAGTAGCACTAACAATAACACCAAATACCACAACAGTAACACTAACCATAACACCAAATACCACAACAGTAACACTAACAATAACATCAAATACCACAACAGTAACACTAACAATAACACCAAATACCACAACAGTAACACTAACAATAACAGCAAATACCACAACAGTAACACTAACAATAACACCAAATACCACAACAGTAATACTAACAATAACACCAAATACCACAACAGTAATACTAACAATAACACCAAATACCACAACAGTAACACTAACAATAACACCAAATACCACAACAGTTACACTAACAATAACACCAAATACCACAACAGTAACACTAACAATAACACCAAATACCACAACAGTAATACTAACAATAACACCAAATACCACAACAGTAGCACTAACAATAACACCAAATACCACAACAGTAACACTAACAACAACACCAAATACCACAACAGTAACACTAACTATAACACCAAATACCACAACAGTAACACTAACAATATCACCAAATACCACAACAGTAACACTAACAATAACACCAAATACCACAACAGTAACACTAACAATAACACCAAATACCACAACATAACACTAACAATAACACCAAATACCACAACAGTAACACTAACAATAACACCAAATACCACAACAGTAACACTAACAATAACACCAAATACCACAACAGTAGCACTAACAATATCACCAAATACCACTACAGTAACACTAACAATAACACCAAATACCATAACAGTAACACTAACAATAACACCAAATACCACAACAGTAACACTAACAATAACACCAAATACCACAACAGTAACACTAACAATATCACCAAATACCACTACAGTAACACTAACAATAACACCAAATACCACAACAGTAACACTAACAATAACACCAAATGCCACAACAGTGACACTAACAATAACACCAAATACCACTACAGTAACACTAACAATAACACCAAATACCACAACAGTAACACTAACAATAACACCAAATACCACAACAGTAATACTAACAATAACACCAAATACCACAACAGCAACACTAAAACTAACACCAAATACGACAACAGTAGCACTAACAATAACACCAAATACCACAACAGTAACACTAACCATAACACCAAATACCACAACAGTAACACTAACAATAACACCAAATAACACAACAGTAACACTAACAATAACACCAAATACCACAACAGTAACACTAACAATAACACCAAATACCACAACAGTAACACTAACAATAACACCAAATACCACAACAGTAATACTAACAATAACACCAAATACCACAACAGTGACACTAAAACTAACACCAAATAGCACAGCAGTAGCACTAACAATAACACCAAATACCACAACAGTAACACTAACCATAACACCAAATACCACAACAGTAACACTAACAATAACATCAAATACCACAACAGTAACACTAACAATAACACCAAATACCACAACAGTAACACTAACAATAACACCAGATACCACAACAGTAACACTAACAATAACACCAAATACCACAACAGTAATACTAACAATAACACCAAATACCACAACAGTAATACTAACAATAACACCAAATACCACAACAGTAACACTAACAATAACACCAAATACCACAACAGTAACACTAACAATAACACCAAATACCACAACAGTAACACTAACAATAACACCAAATACCACAACAGTAATACTAACAATAACACCGAATACCACAACAGTAATACTAACAATAACACCAAATACCACAACAGTAACACTAACAATAACACCAAATACCACAACAGTAACACTAACAATAACACCAAATACCACAACAGTAACACTAACAATAACACCAAATACCACAACAGTAATACTAACAATAACACCAAATACCACAACAGTAATACTAACAATAACACCAAATACCACAACAGTAACACTAACAATAACACCAAATACCACAACAGTAACACTAAAACTAACACCAAATACGACAACAGTAGCACTAACAATAACACCAAATACCACAACAGTAACACTAACCATAACACCAAATACCACAACAGTAACACTATCAATAACCCCAAATACCACAACAGTAACACTAACAATAACACCAAATACCACAACAGTAACACTAACAATAACACCAAATACCACAACAGTAACACTAACAATAACACCAAATACCACAACAGTAATACTAACAATAACACCAAATACCACAACAGTAACACTAAAACTAACACCAAATACCACAACAGTAGCAGTAACAATAACACCAAATACCACAACAGTAACACTAACAATAACACCAAATACCACAACAGTAACACTAACAATAACACCAAATACCACAACAGTAACACTAACAATAACACCAAATACCACAACAATAACACTAACAATAACACCAAGTACCACAACAGTAACACTAACAATAACACCAAATACCACAACGGTAATACTAACAATAACACCAAATACCACAACAGTAACACTAACAATAACACCAAATACCACAACAGTAACACTAACAATAACACCAAATACCACAACAGTGTCACTAACAATAACACCAAATACCACAACAGTAACACTAACAATAACACCAAATACCACAACAGTAACACTAACAATAACACCAAATACCACAACAGTAACACTAACAATAACACCAAATACCACAACGGTAACACTAACAATAACACCAAATACCACAACAGTAATACTAACAGTAACACCAAATACCACAACAATAACACTAACAATAACACCAAATACCACAACAGTAACACTAACAATAACACCAAATACCACAGCGGTAACACTAACAATAACACCAAATACCACAACAGTAACACTAACAATAACACCAAATACCACTACAGTAACACTAACAATAACACCAAATACCACAACAGTAACACTAACACTAACACCAAATACCACAACAGTAACACTAACAATAACACCAAATACCACAACAGTAACACTAACAATGACACCAAATACCACAACAGTAATACTAACAATAACACCAAATACCACAACTGTAATACTAACAATTACTCCTAATACCACAACAGTAACACTAACAATAACACCAAATACCACAACTGTAATACTAACAATTACACCAAATACCACAACAGTAACACTAACAATAACACCAAATACCACAACAGTAACACTAACAATATCACCAAATACCACTACAGTAACACTAACAATAACACCAAATACCACAACAGTAACACTAACAATAACACCAAATGCCACAACAGTGACACTAACAATAACACCAAATACCACTACAGTAACACTAACAATAACACCAAATACCACAACAGTAACACTAACAATAACACCAAATACCACAACAGTAACACTAACAATAACACCAAATACCACAACAGTAACACTAACAATAACACCAAATACCACAACAGTAATACTAACAATAACACCAAATACCACAACAGTAATACTAACAATAACACCAAATACCACAACAGTAACACTAACAATAACACCAAATACCACAACAGTAACACTAAAACTAACACCAAATACGACAACAGTAGCACTAACAATAACACCAAATACCACAACAGTAACACTAACCATAACACCAAATACCACAACAGTAACACTATCAATAACCCCAAATACCACAACAGTAACACTAACAATAACACCAAATACCACAACAGTAACACTAACAATAACACCAAATACCACAACAGTAACACTAACAATAACACCAAATACCACAACAGTAATACTAACAATAACACCAAATACCACAACAGTAACACTAAAACTAACACCAAATACCACAACAGTAGCAGTAACAATAACACCAAATACCACAACAGTAACACTAACAATAACACCAAATACCACAACAGTAACACTAACAATAACACCAAATACCACAACAGTAACACTAACAATAACACCAAATACCACAACAATAACACTAACAATAACACCAAGTACCACAACAGTAACACTAACAATAACACCAAATACCACAACGGTAATACTAACAATAACACCAAATACCACAACAGTAACACTAACAATAACACCAAATACCACAACAGTAACACTAACAATAACACCAAATACCACAACAGTGTCACTAACAATAACACCAAATACCACAACAGTAACACTAACAATAACACCAAATACCACAACAGTAACACTAACAATAACACCAAATACCACAACAGTAACACTAACAATAACACCAAATACCACAACGGTAACACTAACAATAACACCAAATACCACAACAGTAATACTAACAGTAACACCAAATACCACAACAGTAACACTAACAATAACACCAAATACCACAACAGTAACACTAACAATAACACCAAATACCACAGCGGTAACACTAACAATAACACCAAATACCACAACAGTAACACTAACAATAACACCAAATACCACTACAGTAACACTAACAATAACACCAAATACCACAACAGTAACACTAACACTAACACCAAATACCACAACAGTAACACTAACAATAACACCAAATACCACAACAGTAACACTAACAATGACACCAAATACCACAACAGTAATACTAACAATAACACCAAATACCACAACAGTAACACTAACAATAACACCAAATACCACAACTGTAATACTAACAATTACTCCTAATACCACAACAGTAACACTAACAATAACACCAAATACCACAACTGTAATACTAACAATTACACCAAATACCACAACAGTAACACTAACAATAACACCAAATACCACAACAGTAACACTAACAATATCACCAAATACCACTACAGTAACACTAACAATAACACCAAATACCACAACAGTAACACTAACAATAACACCAAATGCCACAACAGTGACACTAACAATAACACCAAATACCACTACAGTAACACTAACAATAACACCAAATACCACAACAGTAACACTAACAATAACACCAAATACCACAACAGTAATACTAACAATAACACCAAATACCACAACAGCAACACTAAAACTAACACCAAATACGACAACAGTAGCACTAACAATAACACCAAATACCACAACAGTAACACTAACCATAACACCAAATACCACAACAGTAACACTAACAATAACACCAAATAACACAACAGTAACACTAACAATAACACCAAATACCACAACAGTAACACTAACAATAACACCAAATACCACAACAGTAACACTAACAATAACACCAAATACCACAACAGTAATACTAACAATAACACCAAATACCACAACAGTGACACTAAAACTAACACCAAATACCACAGCAGTAGCACTAACAATAACACCAAATACCACAACAGTAACACTAACCATAACACCAAATACCACAACAGTAACACTAACAATAACATCAAATACCACAACAGTAACACTAACAATAACACCAAATACCACAACAGTAACACTAACAATAACACCAAATACCACAACAGTAACACTAACAATAACACCAAATACCACAACAGTAATACTAACAATAACACCAAATACCACAACAGTAATACTAACAATAACACCAAATACCACAACAGTAACACTAACAATAACACCAAATACCACAACAGTTACACTAACAATAACACCAAATACCACAACAGTAACACTAACAATAACACCAAATACCACAACAGTAACACTAACAATATCACCAAATACCACAACAGTAACACTAACAATAACACCAAATACCACAACAGTAGCACTAACAATAACACCAAATACCACAACAGTAACACTAACAATAACACCAAATACCACAACAGTAACACTAACTATAACACCAAATACCACAACAGTAACACTAACAATATCACCAAATACCACAACAGTAACACTAACAATAACACCAAATACCACAACAGTAACACTAACAATAACACCAAATACCACAACAGTAACACTAACAATAACACCAAATACCACAACAGTAACACTAACAATAACACCAAATACCACAACAGTAACACTAACAATAACACCAAATACCACAACAGTGACACTAACAATAACACCAAATACCACAACAGTAGCACTAACAATATCACCAAATACCACTACAGTAACACTAACAATAACACCAAATAGCACAACAGTAACACTAACAAAAACACCAAATACCACAACAGTAACACTAACAATAACACCAAATACCACAACAGTAACACTAACAATATCACCAAATACCACTACAGTAACACTAACAATAACACCAAATACCACAACAGTAACACTAACAATAACACCAAATGCCACAACAGTGACACTAACAATAACACCAAATACCACTACAGTAACACTAACAATAACACCAAATACCACAACAGTAACACTAACAATAACACCAAATACCACAACAGTAATACTAACAATAACACCAAATACCACAACAGCAACACTAAAACTAACACCAAATACGACAACATTAGCAGAACAATAAAACCAAATACCACAACAGTAACACTAACCATAACACCAAATACCACAACAGTAACACTAACAATAACACCAAATAACACAACAGTAACACTAACAATAACACCAAATACCACAACAGTAACACTAACAATAACACCAAATACCACAACAGTAACACTAACAATAACACCAAATACCACAACAGTAATACTAACAATAACACCAAATACCACAACAGTGACACTAAAACTAACACCAAATACCACAGCAGTAGCACTAACAATAACACCAAATACCACAACAGTAACACTAACCATAACACCAAATACCACAACAGTAACACTAACAATAACATCAAATACCACAACAGTAACACTAACAATAACACCAAATACCACAACAGTAACACTAACAATAACAGCAAATACCACAACAGTAACACTAACAATAACACCAAATACCACAACAGTAATACTAACAATAACACCAAATACCACAACAGTAATACTAACAATAACACCAAATACCACAACAGTAACACTAACAATAACACCAAATACCACAACAGTTACACTAACAATAACACCAAATACCACAACAGTAACACTAACAATAACACCAAATACCACAACAGTAATACTAACAATAACACCAAATACCACAACAGTAATACTAACAATAACACCAAATACCACAACAGTGACACTAACAATAACACCAAATACCACAACAGTAACACTAACAATAACACCAAATACCACAACAGTAACACTAACAATAACACCAAATACCACAACAGTAATACTAACAATAACACCAAATACCACAACAGTAATACTAACAATAACACCAAATACCAGAACAGTAACACTAACAATAACACCAAATACCACAACAATGACACTAAAACTAACACCAAATACGACAACAGTAGCACTAACAATAACACCAAATACCACAACAGTAATACTAACAATAACACCAAATACCACAACAGTAACACTAAAACTAACACCAAATACCACAACAGTAGCACTAACAATAACACCAAATACCACAACAGTAACACTAACCATAACACCAAATACCACAACAGTAACACTAACAATAACACCAAATACCACAACAGTAACACTAACAATAACACCAAATACCACAACAGTAACACTAACAATAACACCAAATACCACAACAATAACACTAACAATAACACCAAGTACCACAACAGTAACACTAACAATAACACCAAATACCACAACAGTAACACTAACAATAACACCAAATACCACAACGGTGATACTAACAATAACACCAAATACCACAACAGTAACACTAACAATAACACCAAATACCACAACAGTAACACTAACAATAACACCAAATACCACAACAGTGTCACTAACAATAACACCAAATACCACAACAGTAACACTAACAATAACACCAAATACCACAACAGTAACACTAACAATAACACCAAATACCACAACAGTAACACTAACAATAACACCAAATACCACAACAGTAACACTAACAATAACACCAAATACCACAACAGTAATACTAACAATAACACCAAATACCACAACAGTAACACTAACAATAACACCAAATACCACAATAGTAACACTAACAATGACACCAAATACCACGGCGGTAACACTAACAATAACACCAAATACCACAACAGTAACACTAACAATAACACCAAATACCACTACAGTAACACTAACAATAACACCAAATACCACAACAGTAACACTAACACTAACACCAAATACCACAACAGTAACACTAACAATAACACCAAATACCACAACAGTAACACTAACAATAACACCAAATACCACAACAGTAATACTAACAATAACACCAAATACCACAACAGTAACACTAACAATAACACCAAATACCACAACTGTAATACTAACAATTACACCAAATACCACAACAGTAACACTAACAATAACACCGAATACCACAACTGTAATACTAACAATTACACCAAATACCACAACAGTAACACTAACAATAACACCAAATACCACTACAGTAACACTAACAATAACACCAAATACCACAACAGTAACACTAACAATAACACCAAATACCACAACAGTAACACTAACAATATCACCAAATACCACAACAGTAACACTAACAATAACACCAAATACCACAACAGTAGCACTAACAATAACACCAAATACCACAACAGTAACACTAACAATAACACCAAATACCACAACAGTAACACTAACTATAACACCAAATACCACAACAGTAACACTAACAATATCACCAAATACCACAACAGTAACACTAACAATAACACCAAATACCACAACAGTAACACTAACAATAACACCAAATACCACAACAGTGACACTAACAATAACACCAAATACCACAACATAACACTAACAATAACACCAAATACCACAACAGTAACACTAACAATAACACCAAATACCACAACAGTAACACTAACAATAACACCAAATACCACAACAGTAACACTAACAATAACACCAAATACCACAACAGTAACACTAACAATATCACCAAATACCACTACAGTAACACTAACAATAACACCAAATACCACAACAGTAACACTAACAATAACACCAAATGCCACAACAGTGACACTAACAATAACACCAAATACCACTACAGTAACACTAACAATAACACCAAATACCACAACAGTAACACTAACAATAACACCAAATACCACAACAGTAATACTAACAATAACATCAAATACCACAACAGTAACACTAAAACTAACACCAAATACGACAACAGTAGCACTAACAATAACACCAAATACCACAACAGTAACACTAACCATAACAACAAATACCACAACAGTAACACTAACAATAACACCAAATAACACAACAGTAACACTAACAATAACACCAAATACCACAACAGTAACACTAACAATAACACCAAATACCACAACGGTGATACTAACAATAACACCAAATACCACAACAGTAACACTAACAATAACACCAAATACCACAACAGTAACACTAACAATAACACCAAATACCACAACAGTAACACTAACAATAACACCAAATGCCACAACAGTGACACTAACAATAACACCAAATACCACTACAGTAACACTAACAATAACACCAAATACCACAACAGTAACACTAACAATAACACCAAATACCACAACAGTAATACTAACAATAACATCAAATACCACAACAGTAACACTAAAACTAACACCAAATACGACAACAGTAGCACTAACAATAACACCAAATACCACAACAGTAACACTAACCATAACAACAAATACCACAACAGTAACACTAACAATATCACCAAATACCACTACAGTAACACTAACAATAACACCAAATACCACAACAGTAACACTAACAATAACACCAAATGCCACAACAGTGACACTAACAATAACACCAAATACCACTACAGTAACACTAATAATAACACCAAATACCACAACAGTAACACTAACAATAACACCAAATACCACAACAGTAATACTAACAATAACATCAAATACCACAACAGTAACACTAAAACTAACACCAAATACGACAACAGTAGCACTAACAATAACACCAAATACCACAACAGTAACACTAACCATAACAACAAATACCACAACAGTAACACTAACAATAACACCAAATAACACAACAGTAACACTAACAATAACACCAAATACCACAACAGTAACACTAACAATAACACCAAATACCACAACGGTGATACTAACAATAACACCAAATACCACAACAGTAACACTAACAATAACACCAAATACCACAACAGTAACACTAACAATAACACCAAATACCACAACAGTGTCACTAACAATAACACCAAATACCACAACAGTAACACTAACAATAACACCAAATACCACCACAGTAACACTAACAATAACACCAAATACCACAACAGTAACACTAACAATAACACCAAATACCACAACAGTAACACTAACAATAACACCAAATACCACAACAGTAATACTAACAATAACACCAAATACCACAACAGTAACACTAACAATAACACCAAATACCACAACAGTAACACTAACAATAACACCAAATACCACAGCGGTAACACTAACAATAACACCAAATACCACAACAGTAACACTAACAATAACACCAAATACCACTACAGTAACACTAACAATAACACCAAATACCACAACAGTAACACTAACACTAACACCAAATACCACAACAGTAACACTAACAATAACACCAAATACCACAACAGTAACACTAACAATAACACCAAATACCACAACAGTAATACTAACAATAACACCAAATACCACAACAGTAACACTAACAATAACACCAAATACCACAACTGTAATACTAACAATTACACCAAATACCACAACAGTAACACTAACAATAACACCGAATACCACAACTGTAATACTAACAATTACACCAAATACCACAACAGTAACACTAACAATAACACCAAATACCACTACAGTAACACTAACAATAACACCAAATACCACAACAGTAACACTAACAATAACACCAAATACCACAACAGTAACACTAACAATATCACCAAATACCACAACAGTAACACTAACAATAACACCAAATACCACAACAGTAGCACTAACAATAACACCAAATACCACAACAGTAACACTAACAATAACACCAAATACCACAACAGTAACACTAACTATAACACCAAATACCACAACAGTAACACTAACAATATCACCAAATACCACAACAGTAACACTAACAATAACACCAAATACCACAACAGTAACACTAACAATAACACCAAATACCACAACAGTAACACTAACAATAACACCAAATACCACAACAGTAACACTAACAATAACACCAAATACCACAACAGTAACACTAACAATAACACCAAATACCACAAAAGTAGCACTAACAATATCACCAAATACCACTACAGTAACACTAACAATAACACCAAATACCACAACAGTAACACTAACAATAACACCAAATACCACAACAGTAACACTAACAATAACACCAAATACCACAACAGTAACACTAACAATATCACCAAATACCACTACAGTAACACTAACAATAACACCAAATACCACAACAGTAACACTAACAATAACACCAAATGCCACAACAGTGACACTAACAATAACACCAAATACCACTACAGTAACACTAACAATAACACCAAATACCACAACAGTAACACTAACAATAACACCAAATACCACCACAGTAACACTAACAATAACACCAAATACCACAACAGTAACACTAACAATAACACCAAATACCACAACAGTAACACTAACAATAACACCAAATACCACAACAGTAATACTAACAATAACACCAAATACCACAACAGTAACACTAACAATAACACCAAATACCACAACAGTAACACTAACAATAACACCAAATACCACAGCGGTAACACTAACAATAACACCAAATACCACAACAGTAACACTAACAATAACACCAAATACCACTACAGTAATACTAACAATAACACCAAATACCACAACAGTAACACTAACACTAACACCAAATACCACAACAGTAACACTAACAATAACACCAAATACCACAACAGTAACACTAACAATAACACCAAATACCACAACAGTAATACTAACAATAACACCAAATACCACAACAGTAACACTAACAATAACACCAAATACCACAACTGTAATACTAACAATTACACCAAATACCACAACATTAACACTAACAATAACACCGAATACCACAACTGTAATACTAACAATTACACCAAATACCACAACAGTAACACTAACAATAACACCAAATACCACTACAGTAACACTAACAATAACACCAAATACCACAACAGTAACACTAACAATAACACCAAATACCACAACAGTAACACTAACAATATCACCAAATACCACAACAGTAACACTAACAATAACACCAAATACCACAACAGTAGCACTAACAATAACACCAAATACCACAACAGTAACACTAACAATAACACCAAATACCACAACAGTAACACTAACTATAACACCAAATACCACAACAGTAACACTAACAATATCACCAAATACCACAACAGTAACACTAACAATAACACCAAATACCACAACAGTAACACTAACAATAACACCAAATACCACAACAGTAACACTAACAATAACACCAAATACCACAACAGTAACACTAACAATAACACCAAATACCACAACAGTAACACTAACAATAACACCAAATACCACAAAAGTAGCACTAACAATATCACCAAATACCACTACAGTAACACTAACAATAACACCAAATACCACAACAGTAACACTAACAATAACACCAAATACCACAACAGTAACACTAACAATAACACCAAATACCACAACAGTAACACTAACAATATCACCAAATACCACTACAGTAACACTAACAATAACACCAAATACCACAACAGTAACACTAACAATAACACCAAATGCCACAACAGTGACACTAACAATAACACCAAATACCACTACAGTAACACTAACAATAACACCAAATACCACAACAGTAACACTAACAATAACACCAAATACCACAACAGTAATACTAACAATAACATCAAATACCACAACAGTAACACTAAAACTAACACCAAATACGACAACAGTAGCACTAACAATAACACCAAATACCACAACAGTAACACTAACCATAACAACAAATACCACAACAGTAACACTAACAATAACACCACATAACACAACAGTAACACTAACAATAACACCAAATACCACAACAGTAACACTAACAATAACACCAAATACCACAACAGTAACACTAACAATAACACCAAATACCACAACAGTAATACTAACAATAACACCAAATACCACAACAGTGACACTAAAACTAACACCAAATACCACAGCAGTAGCACTAACAATAACACCAAATACCACAACAGTAACACTAACCATAACACCAAATACCACAACAGTAACACTAACAATAACATCAAATACCACAACAGTAACACTAACAATAACACCAAATACCACAACAGTAAAACTAACAATAACACCAAATACCACAACAGTAACACTAACAATAACACCAAATACCACAACAGTAATACTAACAATAACACCAAATACCACAACAGTAATACTAACAATAACACCAAATACCACAACAGTAACACTAACAATAACACCAAATACCACAACAGTAACACTAACAATAACACCAAATACCACAACAGTAACACTAACAATAACACCAAATACCACAACAGTAATACTAACAATAACACCAAATACCACAACAGTAATACTAACAATAACACCAAATACCACAACAGTAACACTAACAATAACACCAAATACCACAACAGTAACACTAACAATAACACCAAATACCACAACAGTAACACTAACAATAACACCAAATACCACAACAGTAATACTAACAATAACACCAAATACCACAACAGTAATACTAACAATAACACCCAATACCACAACAGTAACACTAACAATAACACCAAATACCACAACAGTAACACTAAAACTAACACCAAATACGACAACAGTAGCACTAACAATAACACCAAATACCACAACAGTAACACTAACCATAACACCAAATACCACAACAGTAACACTAACAATAACCCCAAATACCACAACAGTAACACTAACAATAACACCAAATACCACAACAGTAACACTAACAATAACACCAAATACCACAACAGTAACACTAACAATAACACCAAATACCACAAAAGTAGCACTAACAATATCACCAAATACCACTACAGTAACACTAACAATAACACCAAATACCACAACAGTAACACTAACAATAACACCAAATACCACAACAGTAACACTAACAATAACACCAAATACCACAACAGTAACACTAACAATATCACCAAATACCACTACAGTAACACTAACAATAACACCAAATACCACAACAGTAACACTAACAATAACACCAAATGCCACAACAGTGACGCTAACAATAACACCAAATACCACTACAGTAACACTAACAATAACACCAAATACCACAACAGTAACACTAACAATAACACCAAATACCACAACAGTAATACTAACAATAACATCAAATACCACAACAGTAACACTAAAACTAACACCAAATACGACAACAGTAGCACTAACAATAACACCAAATACCACAACAGTAACACTAACCATAACAACAAATACCACAACAGTAACACTAACAATAACACCAAATAACACAACAGTAACACTAACAATAACACCAAATACCACAACAGTAACACTAACAATAACACCAAATACCACAACAGTAACACTAACAATAACACCAAATACCACAACAGTAATACTAACAATAACACCAAATACCACAACAGTGACACTAAAACTAACACCAAATACCACAGCAGTAGCATTAACAATAACACCAAATACCACAACAGTAACACTAACCATAACACCAAATACCACAACAGTAACACTAACAATAACATCAAATACCACAACAGTAACACTAACAATAACACCAAATACCACAACAGTAAAACTAACAATAACACCAAATACCACAACAGTAACACTAACAATAACACCAAATACCACAACAGTAATACTAACAATAACACCAAATACCACAACAGTAATACTAACAATAACACCAAATACCACAACAGTAACACTAACAATAACACCAAATACCACAACAGTAACACTAACAATAACACCAAATACCACAACAGTAACACTAACAATAACACCAAATACCACAACAGTAATACTAAAAATAACACCAAATACCACAACAGTAATACTAACAATAACACCAAATACCACAACAGTAACACTAACAATAACACCAAATACCACAACAGTAACACTAACAATAACACCAAATACCACAACAGTAACACTAACAATAACACCAAATACCACAACAGTAATACTAACAATAACACCAAATACCACAACAGTAATACTAACAATAACACCCAATACCACAACAGTAACACTAACAATAACACCAAATACCACAACAGTAACACTAAAACTAACACCAAATACGACAACAGTAGCACTAACAATAACACCAAATACCACAACAGTAACACTAACCATAACACCAAATACCACAACAGTAACACTAACAATAACCCCAAATACCACAACAGTAACACTAACAATAACACCAAATACCACAACAGTAACACTAACAATAACACCAAATACCACAACAGTAACACTAACAATAACACCAAATACCACAACAGTAATACTAACAATAACACCAAATATCACAACAGTAACACTAAAACTAACACCAAATACCACAACAGTAGCACTAACAATAACACCAAATACCACAACAGTAACACTAACCATAACACCAAATACCACAACAGTAACACTAACAATAACACCAAATACCACAACAGTAACACTAACAATAACACCAAATACCACAACAGTAACACTAACAATAACACCAAATACCACAACAGTAACACTAACAATAACACCAAGTACCACAACAGTAACACTAACAATAACACCAAATACCACAACAGTAACACTAACAATAACACCAAATACCACAACGGTAATACTAACAATAACACCAAATACCACAACAGTAACACTAACAATAACACCAAATACCACAACAGTAACACTAACAATAACACCAAATACCACAACAGTGTCACTAACAATAACACCAAATACCACAACAGTAACACTAACAATAACACCAAGTACCACAACAGTAACACTAACAATAACACCAAATACCACAACAGTAACACTAACAATAACACCAAATACCACAACAGTAACACTAACAATAACACCAAATACCACAACAGTAATACTAACAATAACACCAAATACCACAACAGTAACACTAACAATAACACCAAATACCACAACAGTAACACTAACAATAACACCAAATACCACAGCGGTAACACTAACAATAACACCAAATACCACAACAGTAACACTAACAATAACACCAAATACCACTACAGTAACACTAACAATAACACCAAATACCACAACAGTAACACTAACAATAACACCAAATACCACTACAGTAACAATAACAATAACACCAAATACCACAAGAGTAACAATAACAATAACACCAAATACCACAACAGTAACACTAACAATAACACCAAATACCACAACAGTAACACTAACAATAACACCAAATACCACAACAGTAATACTAACATTAACACCAAATACCACTACAGTAACACTAACAATAACACCAAATACCACAACAGTAACACTAACAATAACACCAAATACCACAACAGTAATACTAACAATAACACCAAATACCACTACAGTAACACTAACAATAACACCAAATACCACAACAGTAACACTAACAATGACACCAAATACTACAACAGTAACACTAACAATTACACCAAATACCACAACAGTAACACTAACAATAACACCAAATACCACAACAGTAATACTAACAATAACACCAAATACCACTACAGTAACACTAACAATAACACCAAATACTACAACAGTAACACTAACAATAACGCCAAATACCACAACAGTAATACTAACAATAACACCAAATACCACTACAGTAACACTAACAATAACACCAAATACCACAACAATAACACTAACAATAACACCAAATACCACAACAGTAACACTAACAATATCACCAAATACCACTACAGTAACACTAACAATAACACCAAATACCACAACAGTAACACTAACAATAACACCAAATACCACAACGGTAACACTAACAATAACACCAAATACCACAACAGTAACACTAACAATAACACCAAATACCACTACAGTAACACTAACAATAACACAAAATACCACAACAGTAACACTAACAATATCACCAAATACCACTACAGTAACACTAACAATAACACCAAATACCACTACAGTAACACTAACAATATCACCAAATACCACAACAGTAACACTAACAATAACACCAAATACCACAACAGTAACACTAACAATAACACCAAATACCACAACAGTAACACTAACAATAACACCAATTACCACAACAGTAACACTAACAATGACACCAAATACTAGAACAGTAACACTAACAATTACACCAAATACCACAACAGTAACACTAACGCTAACACCAAATACCACAACAGTAACACTAACAATAACACCAAATACCACAACAGTAACACTAACAATAACACTAAATACCACAACAGTAATACTAACAATAATACCAAATACCACAACAGTAACACTAACAATTACACCAAATACCACAACAGTAACACTAACGCTAACACCAAATACCACAACAGTAACACTAACAATAACACCAAATACCACAACAGTAACACTAACAATAACACCAAATACCACAACAGTAACACTAACAATTACACCAAATACCACAACAGTAACACTAACACTAACACCAAATACCACAACAGTAACACTAACAATAACACCAAATACCACAACAGTAACACTAACAATAACACCAAATACCACAACAGTAATACTAACAATAACACCAAATACCACAACAGTAACACTAACAATAACACCAAATACCACAACTGTAATACTAACAATTACACCAAATACCACAAAAGTAACACTAACAATAACACCAAATACCACAACAGTAACACTAACAATAACACCAAATACCACTACAGTAACAATAACAATAACACCAAATACCACAAGAGTAACAATAACAATAACACCAAATACCACAACAGTAACACTAACAATAACACCAAATACCACAACAGTAACACTAACAATAACACCAAATACCACAACAGTAATACTAACATTAACACCAAATACCACTACAGTAACACTAACAATAACACCAAATACCACAACAGTAACACTAACAATAACACCAAATACCACAACAGTAATACTAACAATAACACCAAATACCACTACAGTAACACTAACAATAACCCCAAATACCACAACAGTAACACTAACAATGACACCAAATACTACAACAGTAACACTAACAATTACACCAAATACCACAACAGTAACACTAACAATAACACCAAATACCACAACAGTAATACTAACAATAACACCAAATACCACTACAGTAACACGAACAATAACACCAAATACTACAACAGTAACACTAACAATAACACCAAATACCACAACAGTAATACTAACAATAACACCAAATACCACTACAGTAACACTAACAATAACACCAAATACCACAACAATAACACTAACAATAACACCAAGTACCACAACAGTAACACTAACAATAACACCAAGTACCACAACAGTAACACTAACAATAACACCAAATACCACAACAGTAACACTAACAATAACACCAAATACCACAACGGTAATACTAACAATAACACCAAATACCACAACAGTAACACTAACAATAACACCAAATACCACAACAGTAACACTAACAATAACACCAAATACCACAACAGTGTCACTAACAAGAACACCAAATACCACAACAGTAACACTAACAATAACACCAAGTACCACAACAGTAACACTAACAATAACACCAAATACCACAACAGTAACACTAACAATAACACCAAATACCACAACAGTAACACTAACAATAACACCAAATACCACAACAGTAATACTAACAATAACACCAAATACCACAACAGTAACACTAACAATAACACCAAATACCACAACAGTAACACTAACAATAACACCAAATACCACAGCGGTAACACTAACAATAACACCAAATACCACAACAGTAACACTAACAATAACACCAAATACCACTACAGTAACACTAACAATAACACCAAATACCACAACAGTAACACTAACAATAACACCAAATACCACTACAGTAACAATAACAATAACACCAAATACCACAAGAGTAACAATAACAATAACACCAAATACCACAACAGTAACACTAACAATAACACCAAATACCACAACAGTAACACTAACAATAACACCAAATACCACAACAGTAATACTAACATTAACACCAAATACCACTACAGTAACACTAACAATAACACCAAATACCACAACAGTAACACTAACAATAACACCAAATACCACAACAGTAATACTAACAATAACACCAAATACCACTACAGTAACACTAACAATAACACCAAATACCACAACAGTAACACTAACAATGACACCAAATTCTACAACAGTAACACTAACAATTACACCAAATACCACAACAGTAACACTAACAATAACACCAAATACCACAACAGTAATACTAACAATAACACCAAATACCACTACAGTAACACTAACAATAACACCAAATACTACAACAGTAACACTAACAATAACACCAAATACCACAACAGTAATACTAACAATAACACCAAATACCACTACAGTAACACTAACAATAACACCAAATACCACAACAATAACACTAACAATAACACCAAATACCACAACAGTAACACTAACAATAACACCAAATACCACAACAGTAACACTAACAATATCACCAAATACCACTACAGTAACACTAACAATAACACCAAATACCACAACAGTAACACTAACAATAACACCAAATACCACTACAGTAACAATAACAATAACACCAAATACCACAAGAGTAACAATAACAATAACACCAAATACCACTACAGTAACACTAACAATAACACAAAATACCACAACAGTAACACTAACAATATCACCAAATACCACTACAGTAACACTAACAATAACACCAAATACCACTACAGTGACACTAACAATATCACCAAATACCACAACAGTAACACTAACAATAACACCAAATACCACAACAGTAACACTAACAGTAACACCAAATACCACAACAGTAACACTAACAATAACACCAAATACCACAACAGTAACACTAACAATGACACCAAATACTAGAACAGTAACACTAACAATTACACCAAATACCACAACAGTAACACTAACGCTAACACCAAATACCACAACAGTAACACTAACAATAACACCAAATACCACAACAGTAACACTAACAATAACACTAAATACCACAACAGTAATACTAACAATAATACCAAATACCACAACAGTAACACTAACAATTACACCAAATACCACAACAGTAACACTAACGCTAACACCAAATACCACAACAGTAACACTAACAATAACACCAAATACCACAACAGTAACACTAACAATAACACCAAATACCACAACAGTAACACTAACAATTACACCAAATACCACAACAGTAACACTAACACTAACACCAAATACCACAACAGTAACACTAACAATAACACCAAATACCACAACAGTAACACTAACAATAACACCAAATACCACAACAGTAATACTAACAATAACACCAAATACCACAACAGTAACACTAACAATAACACCAAATACCACAACTGTAATACTAACAATTACACCAAATACCACAAAAGTAACACTAACAATAACACCAAATACCACAACAGTAACACTAACAATAACACCAAATACCACTACAGTAACAATAACAATAACACCAAATACCACAAGAGTAACAATAACAATAACACCAAATACCACAACAGTAACACTAACAATAACACCAAATACCACAACAGTAACACTAACAATAACACCAAATACCACAACAGTAATACTAACATTAACACCAAATACCACTACAGTAACACTAACAATAACACCAAATACCACAACAGTAACACTAACAATAACACCAAATACCACAACAGTAATACTAACAATAACACCAAATACCACTACAGTAACACTAACAATAACACCAAATACCACAACAGTAACACTAACAATGACACCAAATACTACAACAGTAACACTAACAATTACACCAAATACCACAACAGTAACACTAACAATAACACCAAATACCACAACAGTAATACTAACAATAACACCAAATACCACTACAGTAACACTAACAATAACACCAAATACTACAACAGTAACACTAACAATAACACCAAATACCACAACAGTAATACTAACAATAACACCAAATACCACTAGAGTAACACTAACAATAACACCAAATACCACAACAATAACACTAACAATAACACCAAATACCACAACAGTAACACTAACAATAACACCAAATACCACAACAGTAACACTAACAATAACACCAAGTACCACAACAGTAACACTAACAATAACACCAAATACCACAACAGTAACACTAACAATAACACCAAATACCACAACAGTAACACTAACAATAACACCAAATACCACAACAGTAATACTAACAATAACACCAAATACCACAACAGTAACACTAACAATAACACCAAATACCACAACAGTAACACTAACAATAACACCAAATACCACAGCGGTAACACTAACAATAACACCAAATACCACAACAGTAACACTAACAATAACACCAAATACCACAACAGTAACACTAACAATAACACCAAATACCACAACAGTAATACTAACATTAACACCAAATACCACTACAGTAACACTAACAATAACACCAAATACCACAACAGTAACACTAACAATAACACCAAATACCACAACAGTAATACTAACAATAACACCAAATACCACTACAGTAACACTAACAATAACACCAAATACCACAACAGTAACACTAACAATGACACCAAATACTACAACAGTAACACTAACAATTACACCAAATACCACAACAGTAACACTAACAATAACACCAAATACCACAACAGTAATACTAACAATAACACCAAATACCACTACAGTAACACTAACAATAACACCAAATACTACAACAGTAACACTAACAATAACACCAAATACCACAACAGTAATACTAACAATAACACCAAATACCACTAGAGTAACACTAACAATAACACCAAATACCACAACAATAACACTAACAATAACACCAAATACCACAACAGTAACACTAACAATAACACCAAATACCACAACAGTAACACTAACAATAACACCAAGTACCACAACAGTAACACTAACAATAACACCAAATACCACAACAGTAACACTAACAATAACACCAAATACCACAACAGTAACACTAACAATAACACCAAATACCACAACAGTAATACTAACAATAACACCAAATACCACAACAGTAACACTAACAATAACACCAAATACCACAACAGTAACACTAACAATAACACCAAATACCACAGCGGTAACACTAACAATAACACCAAATACCACAACAGTAACACTAACAATAACACCAAATACCACTACAGTAACACTAACAATAACACCAAATACCACAACAGTAACACTAACAATAACACCAAATACCACTACAGTAACAATAACAATAACACCAAATACCACAAGAGTAACAATAACAATAACACCAAATACCACAACAGTAACACTAACAATAACACCAAATACCACAACAGTAACACTAACAATAACACCAAATACCACAACAGTAATACTAACATTAACACCAAATACCACTACAGTAACACTAACAATAACACCAAATACCACAACAGTAACACTAACAATAACACCAAATACCACAACAGTAATACTAACAATAACACCAAATACCACTACAGTAACACTAACAATAACACCAAATACCACAACAGTAACACTAACAATGACACCAAATTCTACAACAGTAACACTAACAATTACACCAAATACCACAACAGTAACACTAACAATAACACCAAATACCACAACAGTAATACTAACAATAACACCAAATACCACTACAGTAACACTAACAATAACACCAAATACTACAACAGTAACACTAACAATAACACCAAATACCACAACAGTAATACTAACAATAACACCAAATACCACTACAGTAACACTAACAATAACACCAAATACCACAACAATAACACTAACAATAACACCAAATACCACAACAGTAACACTAACAATAACACCAAATACCACAACAGTAACACTAACAATATCACCAAATACCACTACAGTAACACTAACAATAACACCAAATACCACAACAGTAACACTAACAATAACACCAAATACCACTACAGTAACAATAACAATAACACCAAATACCACAAGAGTAACAATAACAATAACACCAAATACCACTACAGTAACACTAACAATAACACAAAATACCACAACAGTAACACTAACAATATCACCAAATACCACTACAGTAACACTAACAATAACACCAAATACCACTACAGTGACACTAACAATATCACCAAATACCACAACAGTAACACTAACAATAACACCAAATACCACAACAGTAACACTAACAGTAACACCAAATACCACAACAGTAACACTAACAATAACACCAAATACCACAACAGTAACACTAACAATGACACCAAATACTAGAACAGTAACACTAACAATTACACCAAATACCACAACAGTAACACTAACGCTAACACCAAATACCACAACAGTAACACTAACAATAACACCAAATACCACAACAGTAACACTAACAATAACACTAAATACCACAACAGTAATACTAACAATAATACCAAATACCACAACAGTAACACTAACAATTACACCAAATACCACAACAGTAACACTAACGCTAACACCAAATACCACAACAGTAACACTAACAATAACACCAAATACCACAACAGTAACACTAACAATAACACCAAATACCACAACAGTAACACTAACAATTACACCAAATACCACAACAGTAACACTAACACTAACACCAAATACCACAACAGTAACACTAACAATAACACCAAATACCACAACAGTAACACTAACAATAACACCAAATACCACAACAGTAATACTAACAATAACACCAAATACCACAACAGTAACACTAACAATAACACCAAATACCACAACTGTAATACTAACAATTACACCAAATACCACAAAAGTAACACTAACAATAACACCAAATACCACAACAGTAACACTAACAATAACACCAAATACCACTACAGTAACAATAACAATAACACCAAATACCACAAGAGTAACAATAACAATAACACCAAATACCACAACAGTAACACTAACAATAACACCAAATACCACAACAGTAACACTAACAATAACACCAAATACCACAACAGTAATACTAACATTAACACCAAATACCACTACAGTAACACTAACAATAACACCAAATACCACAACAGTAACACTAACAATAACACCAAATACCACAACAGTAATACTAACAATAACACCAAATACCACTACAGTAACACTAACAATAACACCAAATACCACAACAGTAACACTAACAATGACACCAAATACTACAACAGTAACACTAACAATTACACCAAATACCACAACAGTAACACTAACAATAACACCAAATACCACAACAGTAATACTAACAATAACACCAAATACCACTACAGTAACACTAACAATAACACCAAATACTACAACAGTAACACTAACAATAACACCAAATACCACAACAGTAATACTAACAATAACACCAAATACCACTAGAGTAACACTAACAATAACACCAAATACCACAACAATAACACTAACAATAACACCAAATACCACAACAGTAACACTAACAATATCACCAAATACCACTACAGTAACACTAACAATAACACCAAATACCACAACAGTAACACTAACAATAACACCAAATACCACAACGGTAACACTAACAATAACACCAAATACCACAACAGTAACACTAACAATAACACCAAATACCACTACAGTAACACTAACAATAACACAAAATACCACAACAGTAACACTAACAATATCACCAAATACCACTACAGTAACACTAACAATAACACCAAATACCACTACAGTAACACTAACAATATCACCAAATACCACAACAGTAACACTAACAATAACACCAAATACCACAACAGTAACACTAACAATAACACCAAATACCACAACAGTAACACTAACAATAACACCAAATACCACAACAGTAACACTAACAATGACACCAAATACTAGAACAGTAACACTAACAATTACACCAAATACCACAACAGTAACACTAACACTAACACCAAATACCACAACAGTAACACTAACAATAACACCAAATACCACAACAGTAACACTAACAATAACACTAAATACCACAACAGTAATACTAACAATAATACCAAATACCACAACAGTAACACTAACAATTACACCAAATACCACAACAGTAGCACTAACTCTAACACCAAATACCACAACAGTAACACTAACAATAACACCAAATACCACAACAGTAACACTAACAATAACACCAAATACCACAACAGTAACACTAACAATTACACCAAATTCCACAACAGTAACACTAACACTAACACCAAATACCACAACAGTAACACTAACAATAACACCAAATACCACAACAGTAACACTAACAATAACACCAAATACCACAACAGTAATACTAACAATAACACCAAATACCACAACAGTAACACTAACAATAACACCAAATACCACAACTGTAATACTAACAATTACACCAAATACCACAAAAGTAAAACTAACAATAACACCAAATACCACAACTGTAATACTAACAATTACACCAAATACCACAACTGTAATACTAACAATTACACCAAATACCACAACAGTAACACTAACAATATCACCAAATACCACTACAGTAACACTAACAATAACACCAAATACCACAACAGTAACACTAACAATAACACCAAATACCACTACAGTAATACTAACAATAACACCAAATACCACAACAGTAACACTAACCATAACACCAAATACCACAACAGTAACACTAACAATAACAACAAATACCACAACAGTAACACTAACCATAACACCAAATACCACAACAGTAATACTAACAATAACACCAATTACCACAACAGTAATACTAACAATAACACCAAATACCACAACAGTATTACTAACAATAACACCAAATACCACAACAGTAACACTAACAATAACACCAAATACCACAGCGGTAACACTAACAATAACACCAAATACCACAACAGTAACACTAACAATAACACCAAATACCACTACAGTAACACTAACAATAACACTAAATACCACAACAGTAACACTAACAATAACACCAAATACCACTACAGTAACAATAACAATAACACCAAATACCACAAGAGTAACAATAACAATAACAACAAATACCACAACAGTAACACTAAAAATAACACCAAATATCACAACAGTAATAATAACAATAACACCAAATACCACTACAGTAACACTAACAATAACACCAAATACCACAACAATAACACTAACAATAACACCAAATACCACAACAGTAATACTAACAATAACACCAAATACCACTACAGTAACACTAACAATAACACCAAATACCACAACAGTAACACTAACAATATCACCAAATACCACAACAGTAACACTAACAATAACACCAAATACCACAACAGTAACACTAACAATATCACCAAATACCACTACAGTAACACTAACAATAACACCAAATACCACAACAGTAACACTAACAATAACACCAAATACCACAACAGTAACACTAACAATTACACCAAATACCACAACAGTAACACTAACACTAACACCAAATACCACAACAGTAACACTAACAATAACACCAAATACCACAACGGTAACACTAACAATAACACCAAATACCACAACAGTAACACTAACAATAACACCAAATACCACTACAGTAACACTAACAATAACACCAAATACCACAACAGTAACACTAACAATATCACCAATTACCACTACAGTAACACTAACAATAACACCAAATACCACTACAGTAACACTAACAATATCACCAAATACCACAACAGTAACACTAACAATAACACCAAATACCACAACAGTAACACAAACAATAACACCAAATACCACAACAGTAACACTAACAATAACACCAAATACCACAACAGTAACACTAACAATGACACCAAATACTTCAACAGTAACACTAACAATAACACCAAATACCACAGCGGTACCACTAACAATAACACCAAATACCACAACAGTAACACTAACAATAACACCAAATACCACTACAGTAACACTAACAATAACACCAAATACCACAACAGTAACACTAACAATAACACCAAATACCACTACAGTAACAATAACAATAACACCAAATACCACAAGAGTAACAATAACAATAACACCAAATACCACAACAGTAACACTAACAATAACACCAAATACCACAACAGTAACACTAACAATAACACCAAATACCACAACAGTAATACTAACAATAACACCAAATACCACTACAGTAACACTAACAATAACACCAAATACCACAACAGTAACACTAACAATAACACCAAATACCACAACAGTAATACTAACAATAACACCAAATACCACTACAGTAACACTAACAATAACACCAAATACCACAACAGTAACACTAACAATGACACCAAATACTACAACAATAACACTAACAATTACACCAAATACCACAACAGTAACACTAACAAAAACACCAAATACCACAACAGTAATACTAACAATAACACCAAATACCACTACAGTAACACTAACAATAACACCAAATACTACAACAGTAACACTAACAATAACACCAAATACCACAACAGTAATACTAACAATAACACCAAATACCACTACAGTAACACTAACAATAACACCAAATACCACAACAATAACACTAACAATAACACCAAATACCACAACAGTAACACTAACAATATCACCAAATACCACTACAGTAACACTAACAATAACACCAAATACCACAACAGTAACACTAACAATAACACCAAATACCACAACGGTAACACTAACAATAACACCAAATACCACAACAGTAACACTAACAATAACACCAAATACCACTACAGTAACACTAACAATAACACAAAATACCACAACAGTAACACTAACAATATCACCAAATACCACTACAGTAACACTAACAATAAAACCAAATACCACTACAGTAACACTAACAATATCACCAAATACCACAACAGTAACACTAACAATAACACCAAATACCACAACAGTAACACTAACAATAACACCAAATACCACAACAGTAACACTAACAATAACACCAAATACCACAACAGTAACACTAACAATGACACCAAATACTACAACAGTAACACTAACAATTACACCAAATACCACAACAGTAACACTAACACTAACACCAAATACCACAACGGTAACACTAACAATAACACCAAATACCACAACAGTAACACTAACAATAACACTAAATACCACAACAGTAATACTAACAATAATACCAAATACCACAACAGTAACACTAACAATTACACCAAATACCACATAAGTAACACTAACGCTAACACCAAATACCACAACAGTAACACTAACAATAACACCAAATACCACAACAGTAACACTAACAATAACACCAAGTACCACAACAGTAACACTAACAATTACACCAAATACCACAACAGTAACACTAACACTAACACCAAATACCACAACAGTAACACTAACAATAACACCAAATACCACAACAGTAACACTAACAATAACACCAAATACCACAACAGTAATACTAACAATAGCACCAAATACCACAACAGTAACACTAACAATAACACCAAATACCACAACTGTAATACTAACAATTACACCAAATACCACAAAAGTAACACTAACAATAACACCAAATACCACAACAGTAACACTAACAATATCACCAAATACCACTACAGTAACACTAACAATAACACCAAATACCACAACAGTAACACTAACAATAACACCAAATACCACTACAGTAATACTAACAATAACACCAAATACCACAACAGTAACACTAACCATAACACCAAATACCACAACAGTAACACTAACAATAACAACAAATACCACAACAGTAACACTAACCATAACACCAAATACCACAACAGTAATACTAACAATAACACCAAATACCACAACAGTAACACTAACAATAACACCAAATACCACAACAGTAATACTAACAATAACACCAAATACCAGAACAGTATTACTAACAATAACACCAAATACCACAACAGTAACACTAACAATAACACCAAATACCACAACAGTAACACTAACAATAACACCAAATACCACAGCGGTAACACTAACAATAACACCAAATACCACAACAGTAATACTAACAATAACACCAAATACCACTACAGTAACACTAACAATAACACCAAATACCACAACAGTAACACTAACAATAACACCAAATACCACTACAGTAACAATAACAATAACACCAAATACCACAAGAGTAACAATAACAATAACAACAAATACCACAACAGTAACACTAACAATAACACCAAATATCACAACAGTAATACTAATAATAACACCAAATACCACTACAGTAACACTAACAATAACACCAAATACCACAACAGTAACACTAACAATAACACCAAATACCACAACTGTAATACTAACAATAACACCAAATACCACTACAGTAACACTAACAATAACACCAAATACCACAACAGTAACACTAACAATATCACCAAATACCACAACAGTAACACTAACAATAACACCAAATACCACAACAGTAACACTAACAATATCACCAAATACCACTACAGTAACACTAACAATAACACCAAATACCACAACAGTAACACTAACACTAACACCAAATACCACAACAGTAACACTAACAATAACACCAAATACCACAACGGTAACACTAACAATAACACCAAATACCACAACAGTAACACTAACAATAACACCAAATACCACATCAGTAACACAAACAATAACACCAAATACCACAACAGTAACACTAACAATAACACCAAATACCACAACAGTAACACTAACAATGACACCAAATACTACAACAGTAGCACTAACAATTACACCAAATACCACAACAGTAACACTAACAATATCACCAAATACCACTACAGTAACACTAACAATAACACCAAATACCACAACAGTAACACTAACAATAACACCAAATACCACTACAGTTATACTAACAATAACACCAAATACCACAACAGTAACACTAACCATAACACCAAATACCACAACAGTAACACTAACAATAACAACAAATACCACAACAGTAACACTAACCATAACACCAAATACCACAACAGTAATACTAACAATAACACCAAATACCACAACAGTAACACTAACAATAACACCAAATACCACAACAGTAATACTAACAATAACACCAAATACCACAACAGTATTACTAACAATAACACCAAATACCACAACAGTAACACTAACAATAACACCAAATACCACAACAGTAACACTAACAATAACACCAAATACCACAGCGGTAACACTAACAATAACACCAAATACCACAACAGTAACACTAACAATAACACCAAATACCACTACAGTAACACTAACAATAACACCAAATACCACAACAGTAACACTAACAATAACACCAAATACCACTACAGTAACAATAACAATAACACCAAATACCACAAGAGTAACAATAACAATAACAACAAATACCACAACAGTAACAATAACAATAACACCAAATACCACAACAGTAACACTAACAATAACACCAAATACCACTACAGTAACACTAACAATAACACCAAATACCACAACAGTAACACTAACAATATCACCAAATACCACTACAGTAACACTAACAATAACACCAAATACCACTACAGTAACACTAACAATATCACCAAATACCACAACAGTAACACTAACAATAACACCAAATACCACAACAGTAACACAAACAATAACACCAAATACCACAACAGTAACACTAACAATAACACCAAATACCACAACAGTAACACTAAAAATGACACCAAATACTACAACAGTAACACTAACAATAACACCAAATACCACAGCGGTAACACTAACAATAACACCAAATACCACAACAGTAACACTAACAATAACACCAAATACCACTACAGTAACACTAACAATAACACCAAATACCACAACAGTAACACTAACAATAACACCAAATACCACTACAGTAACAATAACAATAACACCAAATACCACAAGAGTAACAATAACAATAACACCAAATACCACAACAGTAACACTAACAATAACACCAAATACCACAACAGTAACTTTACCAATAACACCAAATACCACAACAGTAATACTAACAATAACACCAAATACCACTACAGTAACACTAACAATAACACCAAATACCACAACAGTAACACTAACAATAACACCAAATACCACAACAGTAATACTAACAATAACACCAAATACCACTACAGTAACACTAACAATAACACCAAATACCACAACAGTAACACTAACAATGACACCAAATACTACAACAGTAACACTAACAATTACACCAAATACCACAACAGTAACACTAACAATAACACCAAATACCACAACAGTAATACTAACAATAACACCAAATACCACTTCAGTAACACTAACAATAACACCAAATACTACAACAGTAACACTAACAATAACACCAAATACCACAACAGTAATACTAACAATAACACCAAATACCACTACAGTAACACTAACAATAACACCAAATACCACAACAATAACACTAACAATAACACCAAATACCACAACAGTAACACTAACAATATCACCAAATACCACTACAGTAACACTAACAATAACACCAAATACCACAACAGTAACACTAACAATAACACCAAATACCACAACGGTAACACTAACAATAACACCAAATACCACAACAGTAACACTAACAATAACACCAAATACCACAACAGTAACACTAACACTAACACCAAATACCACAACAGTAACACTAACAATAACACCAAATACCACAACAGTAACACTAACAATAACACTAAATACCACAACAGTAATACTAACAATAATACCAAATACCACAACAGTAACACTAACAATTACACCAAATACCACAACAGTAACACTAACGCTAACACCAAATACCACAACAGTAACACTAACAATAACACCAAATACCACAACAGTAACACTAACAATAACACCAAATACCACAACAGTAACACTAACAATTACACCAAATACCACAACAGTAACACTAACACTAACACCAAATACCACAACAGTAACACTAACAATAACACCAAATACCACAACAGTAACACTAACAATAACACCAAATACCACAACAGTAATACTAACAATAACACCAAATACCACAACAGTAACACTAACAATAACACCAAATACCACAACTGTAATACTAACAATTACACCAAATACCACAAAAGTAACACTAACAATAACACCAAATACCACAACAGTAACACTAACAATATCACCAAATACCACTACAGTAACACTAACAATAACACCAAATACCACAACAGTAACACTAACAATAACACCAAATACCACTACATTAATACTAACAATAACACCAAATACCACAACAGTAACACTAACCATAACACCAAATACCACAACAGTAACACTAACAATAACAACAAATACCACAACAGTAACACTAACCATAACACCAAATACCACAACAGTAATACTAACAATAACACCAAATACCACAACAGTAACACTAACAATAACACCAAATACCACAACAGTAATACTAACAATAACACCAAATACCACAACAGTATTACTAACAATAACACCAAATACCACAACAGTAACACTAACAATAACACCAAATACCACAACAGTAACACTAACAATAACACCAAATACCACAGCGGTAACACTAACAATAACACCAAATACCACAACAGTAACACTAACAATAACACCAAATACCACTACAGTAACACTAACAATAACACCAAATACCACAACAGTAACACTAACAATAACACCAAATACCACTACAGTAACAATAACAATAACACCAAATACCACAAGAGTAACAATAACAATAACAACAAATACCACAACAGTAACACTAACAATAACACCAAATATCACAACAGTAATACTAATAATAACACCAAATACCACTACAGTAACACTAACAATAACACCAAATACCACAACAGTAACACTAACAATAACACCAAATACCACAACAGTAATACTAATAATAACACCAAATACCACTACAGTAACACTAACAATAACACCAAATACCACAACAGTAACACTAACAATATCACCAAATACCACAACAGTAACACTAACAATAACACCAAATACCACAACAGTAACACTAACAATATCACCAAATACCACTACAGTAACACTAACAATAACACCAAATACCACAACAGTAACACTAACAATAACACCAAATACCACAACAGTAACACTAACAATTACACCAAATACCACAACAGTAACACTAACACTAACACCAAATACCACAACAGTAACACTAACAATAACACCAAATACCACAACGGTAACACTAACAATAACACCAAATACCACAACAGTAACACTAACAATAACACCAAATACCACTACAGTAACACTAACAATAACACCAAATACCACAACAGTAACACTAACAATATCACCAAATACCACTACAGTAACACTAACAATAACACCAAATACCACAACACTAACACTAACAATAACACCAAATACCACAACAGTAACACTAACAATAACACCAAATACCACAACAGTAACACAAACAATAACACCAAATACCACAACAGTAACACTAACAATAACACCAAATACCACAACAGTAACACTAACAATGACACCAAATACTACAACAGTAACACTAACAATTACACCAAATACCACAACAGTAACACTAACACTAACACCAAATACCACAACAGTAACACTAACAATAACACCAAATACCACAACAGTAACACTAACAATAACACTAAATACCACAACAGTAATACTAACAATAATACCAAATACCACAACAGTAACACTAACAATTACACCAAATACCACAACAGTAACACTAACGCTAACACCAAATACCACAACAGTAACACTAACAATAACACCAAATACCACAACAGTAACACTAACAATAACACCAAATACCACAACAGTAACACTAACAATTACACCAAATACCACAACAGTAACACTAACACTAACACCAAATACCACAACAGTAACACTAACAATAACACCAAATACCACAGCAGTAACACTAACAATAACACCAAATACCACAACAGTAGTACTAACAATAACACCAAATACCACAACAGTAACACTAACAATAACACCAAATACCACAACTGTAATACTAACAATTACACCAAATACCACAAAAGTAACACTAACAATAACACCAAATACCACAACAGTAACACTAACAATATCAACAAATACCACTACAGTAACACTAACAATAACACCAAATACCACAACAGTAACACTAACAATAACACCAAATACCACTACAGTAATACTAACAATAACACCAAATACCACAACAGTAACACTAACCATAACACCAAATACCACAACAATAACACTAACAATAACAACAAATACCACAACAGTAACACTAACCATAACACCAAATACCACAACAGTAATACTAACAATAACACCAAATACCACAACAGTAACACTAACAATAACACCAAATACCACAACAGTAATACTAACAATAACACCAAATACCACAACAGTATTACTAACAATAACACCAAATACCACAACAGTAACACTAACAATAACACCAAATACCACAACAGTAACACTAACAATAACACCAAATACCACAGCGGTAACACTAACAATAACACCAAATACCACAACAGTAACACTAACAATAACACCAAATACCACTACAGTAACACTAACAATAACACCAAATACCACAACAGCAACACTAACAATAACACCAAATACCACTACAGTAACAATAACAATAACACCAAATACCACAAGAGTAACAATAACAATAACAACAAATACCACAACAGTAACACTAACAATAACACCAAATATCACAACAGTAATACTAACAATAACACCAAATACCACTACAGTAACACTAACAATAACACCAAATACCACAACAGTAACACTAACAATAACACCAAATACCACAACAGTAATACTAACAATAACACCAAATACCACTACAGTAACACTAACAATAACACCAAATACCACAACAGTAACACTAACAATATCACCAAATACCACAACAGTAACACTAACAATAACACCAAATACCACAACAGTAACACTAACAATATCACCAAATACCACTACAGTAACACTAACAATAACACCAAATACCACAACAGTAACACTAACAATAACACCAAATACCACAACGGTAACACTAACAATAACACCAAATACCACAACAGTAACACTAACAATAACACCAAATACCACTACAGTAACACTAACAATAACACCAAATACCACAACAGTAACACTAACAATATCACCAAATACCACTACAGTAACACTAACAATAACAGCAAATACCACTACAGTAACACTAACAATATCACCGAATACCACAACAGTAACACTAACAATAACACCAAATACCACAACAGTAACACAAACAATAACACCAAATACCACAACAGTAACACTAACAATAACACCAAATACCACAACAGTAACACTAACAATGACACCAAATAATACAACAGTAACACTAACAATTACACCAAATATCACAACAGTAACACTAACACTAACACCAAATACCACAACAGTAACACTAACAATAACACCAAATACCACAACAGTAACACTAACAATAACACTAAATACCACAACAGTAATACTAACAATAATACCAAATACCACAACAGTAACACTAACAATTACACCAAATACCACAACAGTAACACTAACACTAACACCAAATACCACAACAGTAACACTAACAATAACACCAAATACCACAACAGTAACACTAACAATAACACCAAATACCACAACAGTAACACTAACAATTACACCAAATACCACAACAGTAACACTAACACTAACACCAAATACCACAACAGTAACACTAACAATAACACCAAATACCACAACAGTAACACTAACAATAACACCAAATACCACAACAGTAATACTAACAATAACACCAAATACCACAACAGTAACACTAACAATAACACCAAATACCACAACAGTAACACTAACAATATCACCAATTACCACTACAGTAACACTAACAATAACACCAAATACCACAACAGTAACACTAACAATAACACCAAATACCACTACAGTAATACTAACAATAACACCAAATACCACAACAGTAACACTAACCATAACACCAAATACCACAACAGTAACACTAACAATAACACCAAATACCACAACAGTAACACTAACCATAACACCAAATACCACAACAGTAATACTAACAATAACACCAAATACCACAACAGTAACACTAACAATAACACCAAATACCACAACAGTAATACTAACAATAACACCAAATACCACAACTGTAATACTAACAATAACACCAAATACCACAACAGTAACACTAACAATAACACCAAATACCACTACAGTAATACTAACAATAACACCAAATACCACAACAGTAACACTAACAATAACACCAAATACCACAACAGTAATACTAACAATAACACCAAATACCACTACAGTAATACTAACAATAACACCAAATACCACAACAGTAACACTAACAATAACACCAAATACCACAACACTAACACTAACAATTACACCAAATACCACAACAGTAACACTAACACTAACACCAAATACCACAACAGTAACACTAACAATAACACCAAATACCACAACAGTAACACTAACAATAACACCAAATACCACAACAGTAATACTAACAATAACACCAAATACCACAACAGTAACACTAACAATAACACCAAATACCACAACTGTAATACTAACAATTACACCAAATACCACAAAGGTAACACTAACAATAACACCAAATACCACAACAGTAACACTAACAATATCACCAAATACCACAACAGTAACACTAACCATAACACCAAATACCACAACAGTAATACTAACAATAACACCAAATACCACAACAGTAACACTAACAATAACACCAAATACCACAACAGTAGTACTAACAATAACACCAAATACCACAACAGTAATACTAACAATAACACCAAATACCACAACAGTAACACTAACAATAACACCAAATACCACTACAGTAATACTAACAATAACACCAAATACCACAACAGTAACACTAACAATAACACCAAATACCACAACAGTAACACTAACAATAACACCAAATAACACAACAGTAACACTAACAATAACACCAAATACCACAACAGTAACGCTAACAATTACACCAAATACCACAACAGTAACACTAACACTAACACCAAATACCACAACAGTAACACTAACAATAACACCAAATACCACAACAGTAACACTAACAATAACACCAAATACCACAACAGTAATACTAACAATAACACCAAATACCACAACAGTAACACTAACAATAACACCAAATACCACAACTGTAATACTAACAATTACACCAAATACCACAAAAGTAACACTAACAATAACACCAAATACCACAACAGTAACACTAACAATATCACCAAATACCACTACAGTAACACTAACAATAACACCAAATACCACAACAGTAACACTAACAATAACACCAAATACCACTACAGTAATACTAACAATAACACCAAATACCACAACAGTAACACTAACCATAACACCAAATACCACAACAGTAACACTAACAATAACAACAAATACCACAACAGTAACACTAACCATAACACCAAATACCACAACAGTAATACTAACAATAACACCAAATACCACAACAGTAACACTAACAATAACACCAAATACCACAACAGTAATACTAACAATAACACCAAATACCACAACAGTATTACTAACAATAACACCAAATACCACAACAGTAACACTAACAATAACACCAAATACCACAACAGTAACACTAACAATAACACCAAATACCACAGCGGTAACACTAACAATAACACCAAATACCACAACAGTAACACTAACAATAACACCAAATACCACTACAGTAACACTAACAATAACACCAAATACCACAACAGTAACACTAACAATAACACCAAATACCACTACAGTAACAATAACAATAACACCAAATACCACAAGAGTAACAATAACAATAATAACAAATACCACAACAGTAACACTAACAATAACACCAAATATCACAACAGTAATACTAACAATAACACCAAATACCACTACAGTAACACTAACAATAACACCAAATACCACAACAGTAACACTAACAATAACACCAAATACCACAACAGTAATACTAACAATAACACCAAATACCACTACAGTAACACTAACAATAACACCAAATACCACAACAGTAACACTAACAATATCACCAAATACCACAACAGTAACACTAACAATAACACCAAATACCACAACAGTAACACTAACAATATCACCAAATACCACTACAGTAACACTAACAATAACACCAAATACCACAACAGTAACACTAACAATAACACCAAATACCACAACGGTAACACTAACAATAACACCAAATACCACAACAGTAACACTAACAATAACACCAAATACCACTACAGTAACACTAACAATAACACCAAATACCACAACAGTAACACTAACAATATCACCAAATACCACTACAGTAACACTAACAATAACAGCAAATACCACTACAGTAACACTAACAATATCACCGAATACCACAACAGTAACACTAACAATAACACCAAATACCACAACAGTAACACAAACAATAACACCAAATACCACAACAGTAACACTAACAATAACACCAAATACCACAACAGTAACACTAACAATGACACCAAATAATACAACAGTAACACTAACAATTACACCAAATATCACAACAGTAACACTAACACTAACACCAAATACCACAACAGTAACACTAACAATAACACCAAATACCACAACAGTAACACTAACAATAACACTAAATACCACAACAGTAATACTAACAATAATACCAAATACCACAACAGTAACACTAACAATTACACCAAATACCACAACAGTAACACTAACACTAACACCAAATACCACAACAGTAACACTAACAATAACACCAAATACCACAACAGTAACACTAACAATAACACCAAATACCACAACAGTAACACTAACAATTACACCAAATACCACAACAGTAACACTAACACTAACACCAAATACCACAACAGTAACACTAACAATAACACCAAATACCACAACAGTAACACTAACAATAACACCAAATACCACAACAGTAATACTAACAATAACACCAAATACCACAACAGTAACACTAACAATAACACCAAATACCACAACTGTAATACTAACAATTACACCAAATACCACAACAGTAACACTAACAATAACACCAAATAACACAACAGTAACACTAACAATATCACCAAATACCACAACAGTAACACTAACAATAACACCAAATACCACAACAGTAACACTAACAATAACACCAAATACCACAACAGTAACACTAACAATAACACCAAATACCACAACAGTAACACTAACAATATCACCAATTACCACTACAGTAACACTAACAATAACACCAAATACCACAACAGTAACACTAACAATAACACCAAATACCACTACAGTAATACTAACAATAACACCAAATACCACAACAGTAACACTAACCATAACACCAAATACCACAACAGTAACACTAACAATAACACCAAATACCACAACAGTAACACTAACCATAACACCAAATACCACAACAGTAATACTAACAATAACACCAAATACCACAACAGTAACACTAACAATAACACCAAATACCACAACAGTAATACTAACAATAACACCAAATACCACAACTGTAATACTAACAATAACACCAAATACCACAACAGTAACACTAACAATAACACCAAATACCACTACAGTAATACTAACAATAACACCAAATACCACAACAGTAACACTAACAATAACACCAAATACCACAACAGTAATACTAACAATAACACCAAATACCACTACAGTAATACTAACAATAACACCAAATACCACAACAGTAACACTAACAATAACACCAAATACCACAACACTAACACTAACAATTACACCAAATACCACAACAGTAACACTAACACTAACACCAAATACCACAACAGTAACACTAACAATAACACCAAATACCACAACAGTAACACTAACAATAACACCAAATACCACAACAGTAATACTAACAATAACACCAAATACCACAACAGTAACACTAACAATAACACCAAATACCACAACTGTAATACTAACAATTACACCAAATACCACAAAGGTAACACTAACAATAACACCAAATACCACAACAGTAACACTAACAATATCACCAAATACCACAACAGTAACACTAACCATAACACCAAATACCACAACAGTAATACTAACAATAACACCAAATACCACAACAGTAACACTAACAATAACACCAAATACCACAACAGTAATACTAACAATAACACCAAATACCACAACAGTAATACTAACAATAACACCAAATACCACAACAGTAACACTAACAATAACACCAAATACCACTACAGTAATACTAACAATAACACCAAATACCACAACAGTAACACTAACAATAACACCAAATACCACAACAGTAACACTAACAATAACACCAAATAACACAACAGTAACACTAACAATAACACCAAATACCACAACAGTAACGCTAACAATTACACCAAATACCACAACAGTAACACTAACACTAACACCAAATACCACAACAGTAACACTAACAATAACACCAAATACCACAACAGTAACACTAACAATAACACCAAATACCACAACAGTAATACTAACAATAACACCAAATACCACAACAGTAACACTAACAATAACACCAAATACCACAACTGTAATACTAACAATTACACCAAATACCACAAAAGTAACACTAACAATAACACCAAATACCACAACAGTAACACTAACAATATCACCAAATACCACTACAGTAACACTAACAATAACACCAAATACCACAACAGTAACACTAACAATAACACCAAATACCACTACAGTAATACTAACAATAACACCAAATACCACAACAGTAACACTAACCATAACACCAAATACCACAACAGTAACACTAACAATAACACCAAATACCACAACAGTAACACTAACAATAACACCAAATACCACAACAGTAATACTAACAATAACACCAAATACCACAACAGTATTACTAACAATAACACCAAATACCACAACAGTAACACTAACAATAACACCAAATACCACAACAGTAACACTAACAATAACACCAAATACCACAGCGGTAACACTAACAATAACACCAAATACCACAACAGTAACACTAACAATAACACCAAATACCACTACAGTAACACTAACAATAACACCAAATACCACAACAGTAACACTAACAATAACACCAAATACCACTACAGTAACAATAACAATAACACCAAATACCACAAGAGTAACAATAACAATAACAACAAATACCACAACAGTAACACTAACAATAACACCAAATATCACAACAGTAATACTAACAATAACACCAAATACCACTACAGTAACACTAACAATAACACCAAATACCACAACAGTAACACTAACAATAACACCAAATACCACAACAGTAATACTAACAATAACACCAAATACCACTACAGTAACACTAACAATAACACCAAATACCACAACAGTAACACTAACAATATCACCAAATACCACAACAGTAACACTAACAATAACACCAAATACCACAACAGTAACACTAACAATATCACCAAATACCACTACAGTAACACTAACAATAACACCAAATACCACAACAGTAACACTAACAATAACACCAAATACCACAACGGTAACACCTACAATAACACCAAATACCACAACAGTAACACTAACAATAACACCAAATACCACTACAGTAACACTAACAATAACACCAAATACCACAACAGTAACACTAACAATATCACCAAATACCACTACAGTAACACTAACAATAACAGCAAATACCACTACAGTAACACTAACAATATCACCGAATACCACAACAGTAACACTAACAATAACACCAAATACCACAACAGTAACACAAACAATAACACCAAATACCACAACAGTAACACTAACAATAACACCAAATACCACAACAGTAACACTAACAATGACACCAAATAATACAACAGTAACACTAACAATTACACCAAATACCACAACAGTAACACTAACACTAACACCAAATACCACAACAGTAACACTAACAATAACACCAAATACCACAACAGTAACACTAACAATAACACTAAATACCACAACAGTAATACTAACAATAATACCAAATACCACAACAGTAACACTAACAATTACACCAAATACCACAACAGTAACACTAACACTAACACCAAATACCACAACAGTAACACTAACAATAACACCAAATACCACAACAGTAACACTAACAATAACACCAAATACCACAACAGTAACACTAACAATTACACCAAATACCACAACAGTAACACTAACACTAACACCAAATACCACAACAGTAACACTAACAATAACACCAAATACCACAACAGTAACACTAACAATAACACCAAATACCACAACAGTAATACTAACAATAACACCAAATACCACAACAGTAACACTAACAATAACACCAAATACCACAACTGTAATACTAAGAATTACACCAAATACCACAACAGTAACACTAACAATAACACCAAATAACACAACAGTAACACTAACAATATCACCAAATACCACAACAGTAACACTAACAATAACACCAAATACCACAACAGTAACACTAACAATAACACCAAATACCACAACAGTAACACTAACAATAACACCAAATACCACAACAGTAACACTAACAATATCACCAAATACCACTACAGTAACACTAACAATAACACCAAATACCACAACAGTAACACTAACAATAACACCAAATACCACTACAGTAATACTAACAATAACACCAAATACCACAACAGTAACACTAACCATAACACCAAATACCACAACAGTAACACTAACAATAACACCAAATACCACAACAGTAACACTAACCATAACACCAAATACCACAACAGTAATACTAACAATAACACCAAATACCACAACAGTAACACTAACAATAACACCAAATACCACAACAGTAATACTAACAATAACACCAAATACCACAACAGTAATACTAACAATAACACCAAATACCACAACAGTAACACTAACTATAACACCAAATACCACTACAGTAATACTAACAATAACACCAAATACCACAACAGTAACACTAACAATAACACCAAATACCACAACAGTAATACTAACAATAACACCAAATACCACTACAGTAATACTAACAATAACACCAAATACCACAACAGTAACACTAACAATAACACCAAATACCACAACACTAACACTAACAATAACACCAAATACCACAACGGTAACGCTAACAATAACACCAAATACCACAACAGTAACACTAACAATAACAACAAATACCACAACAGTAACACTAACAATAACACCAACAATAACACCAAATACCACAACAGTAACACTAACAATAACACCAAATACCACAACAGTAACACTAACAATAACACCAAATACCACTACAGTAACACTAATAATAACACCAAATACCACAAGAGTAACACTAACAATAACACCAAATACCAAAACAGTAACACTAACAATAACACCAAATACCACAACAGTAACACTAACAATAACACCAAATACCACTACAGTAACACTAACAATAACACCAAATACCACAACAGTAACACTAACAATAACACCAAATACCACAACAGTAACACTAACAATAACACCAAATACCACAACAATAACACCAACAATAACACCAAATACCACAACAGTAACACTAACAATAACACCAAATACCACAACAGTAACACTAACAATAACACCAAATACCACAACAGTAATACTAACAATAACACCAAATACCACTACAGTAACACTAACAATAACACCAAATACCACAACAGTAACACTAACAATTACACCAAATACCACAACAGTAACACTAACAATAACACCAAATACCACAACAGTAATACTAACAATAACACCAAATACCACTACAGTAACACTAACCATAACACCAAATACCACTACAGTAACACTAACAATAACACCAAATACCACAACAGTAACACTAACAATAACACCAAATACCACAACAGTAATACTAACAATAACACCAAATACCACTACAGTAACACTAACAATAACACCAAATACCACAACAGTAACACTAACAATATCACCAAATACCACAACAGTTACACTAACAATAACACCAAATACCACAACAGTAACACTAACAATATCACCAAATACCACTACAGTAACACTAACAATAACACCAAATACCACTACAGTAACACTAACAATAACACCAAATACCACAACGGTAACACTAACAATAACACCAAATACCACAACAGTAACACTAACAATAACACCAAATACCACTACAGTAACACTAACAATAACACAAAATACCACAACAGTAACACTAACAATATCACCAAATACCACTACAGTAACACTAACAATAACACCAAATACCACTACAGTAACACTAACAATATCACCAAATACCACAACAGTAACACTAACAATAACACCAAATACCACAACAGTAACACTAACAATAACACCAAATACCACAACAGTAACACTAACAATAACACCAAATACCACAACAGTAACACTAACAATGACACCAAATACTACAACAGTAACACTAACAATTACACCAAATACCACAACAGTAACACTAACACTAACACCAAATACCACAACAGTAACACTAACAATAACACCAAATACCACAACAGTAACACTAACAATAACACTAAATACCACAACAGTAATACTAACAATAATACCAAATACCACAACAGTAACACTAACAATTACACCAAATACCACAACAGTAACACTAACGCTAACACCAAATACCACAACAGTAACACTAACAATAACACCAAATACCACAACAGTAACACTAACAATAACACCAAATACCACAACAGTAACACTAACAATTACACCAAATACCACAACAGTAACACTAACACTAACACCAAATACCACAACAGTAACACTAACAATAACACCAAATACCACAACAGTAACACTAACAATAACACCAAATACCACAACAGTAATACTAACAATAACACCAAATACCACAACAGGAACACTAACAATAACACCAAATACCACAACAGTAACACAAACAATGACACCAAATACTACAACAGTAACACTAACAATTACACCAAATACCACAACAGTAACACTAACACTAACACCAAATACCACAACAGTAACACTAACAATAACACCAAATACCACAACAGTAATACTAACAATAACACCAAATACCACAACAGGAACACTAACAATAACACCAAATACCACAACTGTAATACTAACAATTATACCAAATACCACAAAAGTAACACTAACAATAACACCAAATACCACAACAGTAACACTAACAATATCACCAAATACCACAACAGTAACACTAACAATAACACCAAATACCACTACAGTAACACTAACAATAACACCAAATACCACAACAGTAACACCAACAATAACACCAAATACCACTACAGTAATACTAACAATAACACCAAATACCACAACAGTAACACTAACCATAACACCAAATACCACAACAGTAACACTAACAATAACAACAAATACCACAACAGTAACACTAACCATAACACCAAATACCACAACAGTAATACTAACAATAACACCAAATACCACAACAGTAACACTAACAATAACACCAAATACCACAACAGTAATACTAACAATAACACCAAATACCACTACTGTAACACTAACCATAACACCAAATACCACTACAGTAACACTAACAATAACACCAAATACCACAACAGTAACACTAACAATAACACCAAATACCACAACAGTAATACTAACAATAACACCAAATACCACTACAGTAACACTAACAATAACACCAAATACCACAACAGTAACACTAACAATATCACCAAATACCACAACAGTTACACTAACAATAACACCAAATACCACAACAGTAACACTAACAATATCACCAAATACCACTACAGTAACACTAACAATAACACCAAATACCACTACAGTAACACTAACAATAACACCAAATACCACAACGGTAACACTAACAATAACACCAAATACCACAACAGTAACACTAACAATAACACCAAATACCACTACAGTAACACTAACAATAACACAAAATACCACAACAGTAACACTAACAATATCACCAAATACCACTACAGTAACACTAACAATAACACCAAATACCACTACAGTAACACTAACAATATCACCAAATACCACAACAGTAACACTAACAATAACACCAAATACCACAACAGTAACACTAACAATAACACCAAATACCACAACAGTAACACTAACAATAACACCAAATACCACAACAGTAACACTAACAATGACACCAAATACTACAACAGTAACACTAACAATTACACCAAATACCACAACAGTAACACTAACACTAACACCAAATACCACAACAGTAACACTAACAATAACACCAAATACCACAACAGTAACACTAACAATAACACTAAATACCACAACAGTAATACTAACAATAATACCAAATACCACAACAGTAACACTAACAATTACACCAAATACCACAACAGTAACACTAACGCTAACACCAAATACCACAACAGTAACACTAACAATAACACCAAATACCACAACAGTAACACTAACAATAACACCAAATGCCACAACAGTAACACTAACAATTACACCAAATACCACAACAGTAACACTAACACTAACACCAAATACCACAACAGTAACACTAACAATAACACCAAATACCACAACAGTAACACTAACAATAACACCAAATACCACAACAGTAATACTAACAATAACACCAAATACCACAACAGGAACACTAACAATAACACCAAATACCACAACTGTAATACTAACAATTATACCAAATACCACAAAAGTAACACTAACAATAACACCAAATACCACAACAGTAACACTAACAATATCACCAAATACCACAACAGTAACACTAACAATAACACCAAATACCACTACAGTAACACTAACAATAACACCAAATACCACAACAGTAACACCAACAATAACACCAAATACCACTACAGTAATACTAACAATAACACCAAATACCACAACAGTAACACTAACCATAACACCAAATACCACAACAGTAACACTAACAATAACAACAAATACCACAACAGTAACACTAACCATAACACCAAATACCACAACAGTAATACTAACAATAACACCAAATACCACAACAGTAACACTAACAATAACACCAAATACCACAACAGTAATAGTAACAATAACACCAAATACCACAACAGTAATACTAACAATAACACCAAATACCACAACAGTAACACTAACAATAACACCAAATACCACAACAGTAACACTAACAATAACACCAAATACCACAGCGGTAACACTAACAATAACACCAAATACCACAACAGTAACACTAACAATAACACCAAATACCACTACAGTAACATTAACAATAACACCAAATACCACAACAGTAACACTAACAATAACACCAAATACCACTACAGTAACAATAACAATAACACCAAATACCACAAGAGTAACAATAACAATAACACCAAATACCACAACAGTAACACTAACAATAACACCAAATACCACAACAGTAATACTAACAATAACACCAAATACCACTACAGTAACACTAACAATAACACCAAATACCACAACAGTAACACTAACAATAACACCAAATACCACAACAGTAATACTAACAATAACACCAAATACCACTACAGTAACACTAACAATAACACCAAATACCACAACAGTAACACTAACAATATCACCAAATACCACAACAGTAACACTAACAATAACACCAAATACCACAACAGTAACACTAACAATATCACCAAATACCACTACAGTAACACTAACAATAACACCAAATACCACAACAGTAACACTAACAATAACACCAAATACCACAACGGTAACACTAACAATAACACCAAATACCACAACAGTAACACTAACAATAACACCAAATACCACTACAGTAACACTAACAATAACACCAAATACCACAACAGTAACACTAACAATATCACCAAATACCACTACAGTAACACTAACAATAACACCAAATACCACTACAGTAACACTAACAATATCACCAAATACCACAACAGTAACACTAACAATAACACCAAATACCACAACAGTAACACAAACAATAACACCAAATACCACAACAGTAACACTAACAATTACACCAAATACCACAACAGTAACACTAACAATGACACCAAATACTACAACAGTAACACTAACAATTACACCAAATACCACAACAGTAACACTAACACTAACACCAAATACCACAACAGTAACACTAACAATAACACCAAATACCACAACAGTAACACTAACAATAACACTAAATACCACAACAGTAATACTAACAATAATACCAAATACCACAACAGTAACACTAACAATTACACCAAATACCACAACAGTAACACTAACACTAACACCAAATACCACAACAGTAACACTAACAATAACACCAGATACCACAACAGTAACACTAACAATAACACCAAATACCACAACAGTAACACTAACAATTACACCAAATACCACAACAGTAACACTAACACTAACACCAAATACCACAACAGTAACACTAACAATAACACCAAATACCACAACAGTAACACTAACAATAACACCAAATACCACAACAGTAATACTAACAATAACACCAAATACCACAACAGTAACACTAACAATAACACCAAATACCACAACAGTAACACTAACAATAACACCAAATACCACAACAGTAACACTAACAATAACACCAAATACCACAACAGTAACACTAACAATAACACCAAATACCACAACAGTAACACTAACAATGACACCAAATACTACAACAGTAACACTAACAATTACACCAAATACCACAACAGTAACACTAACACTAACACCAAATACCAAAACAGTAACACTAACAATAACACCAAATACCACAACAGTAACACTAACAATAACACTAAATACCACAACAGTAATACTAACAATAATACCAAATACCGCAACAGTAACACTAACAATTACACCAAATACCACAACAGTAACACTAACAATAACACCAAATACCACAACAGTAACACTAACAATTACACCAAATACCACAACAGTAACACTAACACTAACACCAAATACCACAACAGTAACACTAACAATATCACCAAATACCACAACAGTAACACTAACAATAACACCAAATACCACAACAGTAATACTAACAATAACACCAAATACCACAACAGTAACACTAACAATTACACCAAATACCACAACAGTAACACTAACAATAACACCAAATACCACAACAGTAACACTAACAATATCACCAAATACCACAACAGTAACACTAACAATAACACCAAATACCACAACAGTAACACTAACAATAACACCAAATACCACAACAGTAACACTAACAATATCACCAAATACCACAACAGTAACACTAACAATATCACCAAATACCACAACAGTAACACTAACAATAACACCAAATACCACAACAGTAATACTAACAATAACACCAAATACCACAACAGTAACACTAACAATAACACCAAATACCACAACAGTAACACTAACAATAACACCAAATACCACAACAGTAACACTA
>OZ024741.1:15755145-15785145 GCA_964016885.1 Eledone cirrhosa
TCCCACTCTCTTAACCAAGATGATATTTACCAAAAAGAAGAACAATTCAGCATCATTGGATACCATCAGGCTTGCAGGTGTTATATTAGAGTTTTCCTTCTCCTAGAATTCTGCTTTGACAAAGGCTAAGGGGTCATCTCTCCCGGTGATTTTGGATGGCTATTTGACAGGTTTTGTTTTTAGTCCTGCAGGATTTCCAAAGCCACCCTCCTCACCAAGAAACCTTGGTGGGGTTGCCAGTTTAGTCGCCAACGACCCGACCATGAGACAGATTGTACTGGGATACATGTTACCAATAGCACCAAGTGGTGACCTGACACATACATATATACATACATACATACATACATACATACTTACATACCTACATACATACATACATACTTACATATATACATACATACATACATACATACATACTTACATACTTACATACATACATACATACTTACATACATACATACATACATACATACATACATACATACATACATACATACATATTTACATACTTACATACATACATACATACATACATACATACATACATACATACATACTTACATACATACATATTTACATACATACATACATACATACATACATACATACATACATACATACATACATACATACATACATACATACATGGTGGCTGCCAACTCGTTTTCGAGTACGGCCACTACTTTATATCCATGTAGGAGGACCCCTACCGATGCGCTGAACGAGTGTGACTTTTCAGTCCGGCCAGCGACTTGAAAACTTTGGTGCAAACACTACACATGTGACAATTATTGACACATAGTGCTGGGCCCATGGTACCATGTGACGACAAGTGCAGAGAGATCTCCAGATATAAAGCAATGCCTGTGCCGTGAAGTTTTTATAGTGAGCAAAGGCACTGCACAAAGCCAGTCCCACTCTCTTAACCAAGATGATATTTACCAAAAAGAAGAACAAGTCAACATCATTGGATATCATCAGGGTTGCAGGTGTGATATCAGAGTTTTCCTTCTCCTAGAATTCTGCCTTGACAAAGGCTAAGGGGTCATCTCTCCCGGTGATTTTGGATGGCCATTGATTCTTAAGAGCTCCTTTGCCCATACATACATACATACTTACATACATACTTATATACATACATACATACATACATACATACATACATACATACATGCATACATACATACATACATACATTCATACATACATACATACATACATACATACATACATACATACATACATACAGACAACATTTGAATGTTGCATCATATCTCTCCGACAACATCTACGAACCTCGAAGCGTAGGAGCCCGTTTCTCGAGCAAGTCTATCTGCATGAAACACATAAGATCATGAGAGTTGGGAAGGAATTGCTCGAGAGATATTCCCTGTGTGATAATCAAAAACTCACACCCAGGGATGTCGCTCAGCAGTATCGCAGTGAATCCCATGGATGAAAAACTGCAAGCCTGTCAGCAAAATATCATGCATGGATATGTTGCCAGGAAGCTCCAGAGTGAGAGTAATATAGATAAGGAAAGTAGTCTATCTTGGACCAACAACCGCTATATTGGCTCCCACTTTGAAGGATACGCTTTTGCAATCCAAGAACAGGAGATTAGCACGAAATACCTGATTCACAAAAGAGATAGGGATGCAGGCAAACACCTAGATATGATAACAAGTGCAGACTCTGCAGAATAAACATCGAGGATATCACCCATGTCATCAGCAGCTGCCCAAAGATGTCATCGTGGTACTATCTTCCTATAAGGCAAGATGTAGTGGCCAAAATACTGTACAATGCAGTTCGTAAAAAAGATAGCCCCGATAATAAACACATTAAAAGCTACAACAATGTGGAAGACATCCATGTACATAATATGAAAGATTACTGGTGGAATGTTCCAGTAAAAACCCCAATAAAATGCAGGCATAACAGACCAGATATTATGATATGGGACAGGGAGAGGAAATCATGCACAGTAGTGGAAATTAGCTGCCCAGCAGATGCCAATATAATATCAAAGATTAGTGAAAAGGAGAATATTTATGCAGAACTGATGAGAAATCTGCAGATACTCCACCCTGATTACACCTTCAGATTTATGCCTGTGATTATTGGGGCACTGGGATATGTTAGTAACTGCCTCAATACAAACCTTGAGAAGATGGGCTTCACAGGAACAGAAAGAACACAACTAGTTAGGAAATTACAAGTACAATCCATTAATGGAACAGTAAAAATTTGTAAAACATTCCAAAAATGTGGCATCTAATAACTGCATATATACATGTACAGATACAAAGCATATACACATGCGCACATACAACTCAAAACATACACATCCACACATACAATAACATCCATATCTACACATGCAGACATACATACATATCTACCTAGTTGATGTGTAAATTCCAATGAGAGAGTCTTGTGTCTGTGTTAGAAACCGACTCTCTCTCTATTGGTAAAACTTTGTGAAATTATAAAACCAGAAGAACATACATACATACATACATACTTACATACTTACATACATACATTCATAAATACATACATACATACATACTTACATACATACATACATATATATGTATGTATGTAAGTATGTATGTAAGTATGTATTGTTATATGTTTCAGCTGTCACATTGCTATCATATAACACACATCTAAAACCACGCAATCAAGATACAAACAGAAAGTCTGAACCAGCGTGGATGCGAAATTTAAAAAGCAAAATTTTGTCCCTGAGACGAAGTATCTCACACATTGCAGTCGTTATGAAATGCAACATAGAGAGCAACTTCACACGACACCAGGAAGACCTAAAAAAAAAGTTAGTGAGACGATTTGGAGATACAAAATTTAAAACTTTGAACTCCAAATTACACCAGTTGAAACAACAACTCACAGCTACAACAGAAAGACTAAAATATAAGTCAACAGCACATAACGACAAGTGCTAAATAGATTGTTTGCCAGAGATCCTAAATCAGTTTATCGCAGCTTCGGTGGCAAAAGCTCAATCTCTGTAAATGACACCCCTTCAAAAGAACAGGTTGAGAGCTACTGGAGATCTGTATGGGAAACGGATGACGGATTCAACAGACAAACTAAATGGCTAAAAGAACTGGAACAGGACTACTGCCAACATGTCCAGACAAAACAATATGACATAGATGGATCAATACTGGAAACAGCTCTACAGAAAATGTCGAATAGGAAATCGCCAGGCCCAGACCTCATTACAGGATACTGGTTGAAGAATTTTACTTTCTATCGGCAAGATCTCATACGGCTGTTTACAGAAACCATTAAAGGCACACAAGAACTGCCCAGATGGTTATCAACTGCCACTACTCTCCTCATTCCCCAAAATAGCCAAACCATCCTTGCTAAAAATTACCGCCCAATAGCCTGCCAAAACATCATGTATAAATGATATACTGGGCGCCTTAACCTGTTCTTACAGGATCACTGTGCTACCAACAACATCATAACACCTGAGCAAGCTGGTGGAAAGAGGGAGGTGTGGGGTTGCATAGATCACCTACTAACTAACAAAAGGATTCAGGAAAAAACAACAAAGAATCGCAGAAACATGACTGTGGTGTGGCTGGACTACCAAAAAGCATTTGATAGTGTACCTCATGGGTGGATTATTAAGGCTTTACAGTTAGCCAAAGTCCCACAACCATTGGTAGCTGCTGTTGAACGCCTGACCAAGAACTGGTACACCAATTTTATCCTTAGAGGTGAGAAGGAGCAAGTTAAGACTGATAAGATACATTACCAGAAGGGCATCTTTCAGGGTGATAGCTTGTCAGTGCTACTCTTCGTTCTCTCACTGAATCCACTATCTTACCTACTCAGGAAACAAGGTGGACAAAGAAGTGGGTCCAGAAGTATCTCCCATCTTTTCTTTGTTGATGACCTGAAGTTGTATGGCCCATATATCAATTACATCAAGAAACAATTGGACCTCATTACACAATTTTCAACCGACATCAAAATGAAATTTGGTGAGTCCAAGTGTGAATATTTGGCAGTAAAACGTGGAAGAGCTGTGCCCTCCTCTAGAAATCTAGAGATGAACGGCCTGACAATACAACCTCTACAATCAGGTGACAAATACAGATATCATGGACAGGATGAGAATGTCAGATATGATGGACCCATAAATAAGGAGAGAACCAGAACTGAATACGTCAGAAGAGTAAAGAAAATATGGTCATCAGAACTGTCAGCGTACAACAAATACATTGCCCACAATACTTATGATGTGCCAATTCTAACGCCAACATTTGGCCTACTGAACTGGTCATTGCAAGAACTAAGTGAGATGGATGTTAGAACTCGCAAACTTCTCAGTGTTACTGGGAACTTTAACATCAATGGTGATGTAGATAGGCTATACTTCCCACGCAAGGAAGGTGGCCGGGGTCTAAAATCAATATTAACAACATATGAGACCCGGATAGTAACACTGAAGCAACACCTTCAACAGAGGAAAAAGGTTGGCAACCATCTTGCCCAGGTTTATGAGCATGAAAAAAAAAATCATTACAATAGCGACTGATCTGGAGGAGAGATATGGAATAAAGCCTGATATAAATCTCTCACCCAGAGAAATCGGAAGATCCTATTCAATGTTCAAACAAGATTAAAAAATTGATCAATTTACAGAAAAAGTTGTGCATGGATACTTAAGACGTAAAACACAGACCATAGAGGGGATAAACCACTCAAAAAGCCTGGCATGGAGTTCCGACAAGTTTATGACATCACACCTTGAGGGATATCTCTATGCAATACAGGAACAAGAACTCCCTACCAAATATCTGCTGCACAAAAGAGGAGGGCCAGCAGTTGACAATAAATGTAGGCTATGTAAAACAAAGATCAAGGGTGTAAGCCACATTGTTGCCAGCTGCGAAAGAATATCATCTCGCTACTACCTCCCCATGAGACACGATGAGATAGCTAGAACCATATGGAACGCACTTCGGAAAACAAAATTAACAACAAACGAAGAAGAATATATTGAGACAGATGGCACTAAGGAATACCGGTGGAACCTGAAAATAAAAACTGCCACCAAATTAAAGCACAACCGGCCTGATATTGTTGTTTGGGACCACACATTGAAAACGTGTTCTGTTGTGGAGATCAGCTGCCCACTTGATGTAAACGTTGTCAGAAAAATACAGGAGAAGGAGGACATCTACGGACCATTGATGAGGAGTTAAACAAATCCAGTATCCAAGATACACCTTTAGCTTCATACCCATCATTATTGGAGCTACGGGTTATATACCAACCCGCTTGGACCAAAGTATGACTGAACTTGGATTTGCGGACAAAAAGCGCAGCTCCCTAATTCATAGTCTACAAATGGATGCGATAGCTGGCACCTTCAAAATTTGCAAAACATTCTTGCGATTCAAGGGATGACAATTTCTTTTTTTTTACAACCTTGCCACCAGGAAGGTGGCCGGTCAAAAAAAAATATACTCGAAATGAAGAGAAAGAGATAACATACATACATACATACATACATACATACATACATACACACATCGTGGCTGCCAACTCGTTTTCGAGTACGGCCACTACTTTATATCCGTGTAGGAGAACCCCTACCGATGCGCTGAACGAGTGTGACTTTTTAGTCCAGCCAGCGACTTGAAAACTCTGGTACAAACACTACACTTGTGACAATTATTGACACATAGTGCTGGGCCCATTGTACCATGTGACGACAAGTGCAGAGAGATCTCCAGATATAAAGCAATGCCTGTGCCGTGAAGCTTTTATAGTGAGCAAAGGCATTGCACAAAGCCAGTCCCACTCTCTTAACCAAGATGATATTTACCAAAAAGAAGAAAAAGTCAACATCATTGGATACCATCAGGGTTGCAGGTCTTATATCAGAGTTTTCCTTCTCCTAGAATTCTGCCTTGACAAAGGCTAAGTGGTTATCTTACATACATACATACATACATACATACATACATACATACATACATACATACATACATACATACATACATGTACATAATATGAAAGAGTACAGGTGGAATGTTTCAGTAAAAAGCCCAATAAAATACAGGCATAACAGACCAGATATTATGATATGGGACAGGGAGAAGCAAACATGCACAGTAGTGGAAATTAGCTGCCCAGAAGATGCCAATATAATATCAAAGATTAGCGAAAAGGAGAATATTTATGTAGAACTGATGAGAAATCTGCAGATACTCCACCCTGATTACACCTTCAGATTTATTCCTGTGATTATTGGGGCACTGGAGTATGTTAGTAACTGCCTCAATACAAATCTTGAGAAGCTAGGCTTCACAGGAACAGAAAGAACACAACTAGTTAGGAAATTACAAGTACAATCCATTAATGGAACAGTAAAAATATGTAAAACATTCCAAACATTTTGCATCTAATAACTGCATATACACATGTACAGATGCAAAGCATATACACATGCACACATACAACTCAAAACATACACATCCACACATACAATAACATCCATAACTCCGCATGCAGACATACATAAATATATACCTAGTTGATGTTGTGTAAATTCCAATGAGAGAGTCTTGTGTCTATGTTAGAAACCGACTCTCTCTCTATTGGGAAAAGTTTGTGAAATTGTAAAACCAGAATAACATACATACATACATACATACTTACATACATACATACATACATACATACATACATACATACATACTTACATACATACAAAAAATTTGTGAAATTATAAAACCAAAAGAACATACATACATACATACAAACATACTTACATTCATACATACATACATACATACATACATACATACATACATACATATATACATATATTCATACATACATGGTGGCTGCCAACTCGTTTTCGAGTACGGCCACTACTTTATATCCATGTAGGAGAACTCCTACCGATGCACTGAACGAGTGTGACTTTTTAGTCCAGCCAGCGACTTGAAAACTCTGGTACAAACTCTACACTTGTGACAATTATTGACACATAGTGCTGGGCCCATGGTACCATGTGACGACAAGTGCAGAGAGATCTCCAGATATAAAGCAATGCCTGTGCCGTGAAGCTTTCCCGATATATATATATCTATATAAAGTTTATTGGCATGTCATTTTCCGTTACTATTGGGTCATCAGTTTGAGCAATTGAGACATTAGTGGTTCCGGTTTACTGTGTGGTATATTGCACATTTGCTGTTATAACGTGGTCGGTATCCTTCATAATTAGAATAATTAGAATAATAGTAAAACTAAGAATAGTAAGTAGGATCGCGGTGTCAAAATATCACCATTATGTTTATTCACGTGTGGCGCACGTTTCGCGATTGGTCAGCTCAACGTAAAATCAGTATCGAGCGCTGGAATTGATAGCTTGTCAGACGCAGGTTTTTTTTTAATGAGAGGAGCTATCAACCTACAGCTTTCCTGAGAATTACTTTAAAAGATACCCCTGTCTCTAGAATGCTCAGCCACTAGCACAGTAATGCCTTGAACAGGTTATTCTGTTGAACGTATAAAGGGGACACTCATCGTCGAAACTGACGAAGATCCCTTCCAGTTATTGTGCACCCCGTCTATATGATACTGACATTCATATGTATATGTGGGCATGTATATTTCTTGTGCATCATTATTGTTATTTATATTATTTTGTTGTTAATGTTATATTGTGTTCCTTCATTCAGTATAGAATTATATGACACCTGAGGAGAATATATATATTTCGGCAGTGTCGCTAGAGGATCGGACGCCATGCTTGGACGTATAGAGTTACGGCCCTTGCCATTCTGAGTTCAAATCACGCCGAGGTAAACTTTGCCTTTCATCCTTACGGGGTCGATAAAATAAAGTACCAGTAATACACTGAATAATTGCTGGCCTTGTGCCAAAAGAAGAAACAATTATATTATGTATTCTCTGTGAGGGTGGTGGAAGTTTTGGTGGTAGTGGTGTTGGTAGTAGTAGTGGTTGTCGTGGTCGGGGTTGTGGTGGTAGTGTTGGTGGTGTTGGTGGTAGTGGTGTTGGTAGTAGTAGTAGTAGTAGTGGTTGTCGTGGTCGGGGTTGTGATGGTAGTGTTGGTGGTGTTGGTAGTAGTGGTGTTGGTAGTAGTAGTGGTTGTCGTGGTCGGGGTTGTGGTGGTAGTGTTGGTGGTGTTGGTGGTAGTGGTGTTGGTAGTAGTAGTAGTGGTTGTCGTGGTCGGGGTTGTGGTGGTAGTGTTGGTGGTGTTGGTGGTAGTGGTGTTGGTAGTAGTAGTAGTGGTTGTCGTGGTCGGGGTTGTGGTGGTAGTGTTGGTGGTGTTGGTGGTAGTGGTGTTGGTAGTAGTAGTAGTGGTTGTCGTGGTCGGGGTTGTGGTGGTAGTGTTGGTGGTGTTGGTGGTAGTGGTGTTGGTAGTAGTAGTAGTGGTTGTCGTGGTCGGGGTTGTGATGGTAGTGTTGGTGGTGTTGGTGGTAGTGGTGTTGGTAGTAGTAGTGGTTGTCGTGGTCGGGGTTGTGGTGGTAGTGTTGGTGGTGTTGGTGGTAGTGGTGTTGGTAGTAGTAGTGGTTGTCGTGGTCGGGGTTGTGGTGGTAGTGTTGGTGGTGTTGGTGGTAGTGGTGTTGGTAGTAGTAGTGGTTGTCGTGGTCGGGGTTGTGGTGGTAGTGTTGGTGGTGTTGGTGGTAGTGGTGTTGGTAGTAGTAATGGTTGTCGTAGTCGGGGTTGTGATGGTAGTGTTGGTGGTGTTGGTGGTAGTGGTGTTGGTAGTAGTAGTGGTTGTCGTGGTCGGGGTTGTGGTGGTAGTGTTGGTGGTGTTGGTGGTAGTGGTGTTGGTAGTAGTAGTAGTAGTGGTTGTCGTGGTCGGGGTTGTGATGGTAGTGTTGGTGGTGTTGGTGGTAGTGGTGTTGGTAGTAGTAGTAGTGGTTGTCGTGGTCGGGGTTGTGGTGGTAGTGTTGGTGGTGTTGGTGGTAGTGGTGTTGGTAGTAGTAGTGGTTGTCGTGGTCGGGGTTGTGGTGGTAGTGTTGGTGGTGTTGGTGGTAGTGGTGTTGGTAGTAGTGGTAGTAGTGGTTGTCGTGGTCGGGGTTGTGATGGTAGTGTTGGTGGTGTTGGTGGTAGTGGTGTTGGTAGTAGTAGTAGTGGTTGTCGTGGTCGGGGTTGTGGTGGTAGCGTTGGTGGTGTTGGTGGTAGTGGTGTTGGTAGTAGTAATGGTTGTCGTAGTCGGGGTTGTGGTGGTAGTGTTGGTGGTGTTGGTGGTAGTGGTGTTGGTAGTAGTAGTAGTAGTGGTTGTCGTGGTCGGGGTTGTGATGGTAGTGTTGGTGGTGTTGGTGGTAGTGGTGTTGGTAGTAGTAGTAGTGGTTGTCGTGGTCGGGGTTGTGGTGGTAGTGTTGGTGGTGTTGGTGGTAGTGGTGTTGGTAGTAGTAGTGGTTGTCGTGGTCGGGGTTGTGGTGGTAGTGTTGGTGGTGTTGGTGGTAGTGGTGTTGGTAGTAGTAGTAGTGGTTGTCGTGGTCGGGGTTGTGGTGGTAGTGTTGGTGGTGTTGGTGGTAGTGGTGTTGGTAGTAGTAATGGTTGTCGTAGTCGGGGTTGTGGTGGTAGTGTTGGTGGTGTTGGTGGTAGTGGTGTTGGTAGTAGTAGTGGTTGTCGTGGTCGGGGTTGTGGTGGTAGTGTTGGTGGTGTTGGTGGTAGTGGTGTTGGTAGTAGTAGTAGTAGTGGTTGTCGTGGTCGGGGTTGTGATGGTAGTGTTGGTGGTGTTGGTGGTAGTGGTGTTGGTAGTAGTAGTAGTGGTTGTCGTGGTCGGGGTTGTGGTGGTAGTGTTGGTGGTGTTGGTGGTAGTGGTGTTGGTAGTAGTAGTGGTTGTCGTGGTCGGGGTTGTGGTGGTAGTGTTGGTGGTGTTGGTGGTAGTGGTGTTGGTAGTAGTGGTAGTAGTGGTTGTCGTGGTCGGGGTTGTGATGGTAGTGTTGGTGGTGTTGGTGGTAGTGGTGTTGGTAGTAGTAGTAGTGGTTGTCGTGGTCGGGGTTGTGGTGGTAGTGTTGGTGGTGTTGGTGGTAGTGGTGTTGGTAGTAGTAATGGTTGTCGTAGTCGGGGTTGTGGTGGTAGTGTTGGTGGTGTTGGTGGTAGTGGTGTTGGTAGTAGTAGTAGTAGTGGTTGTCGTGGTCGGGGTTGTGATGGTAGTGTTGGTGGTGTTGGTGGTAGTGGTGTTGGTAGTAGTAGTGGTTGTCGTGGTCGGGGTTGTGGTGGTAGTGTTGGTGGTGTTGGTGGTAGTGGTGTTGGTAGTAGTAGTAGTGGTTGTCGTGGTCGGGGTTGTGGTGGTAGTGTTGGTGGTGTTGGTGGTAGTGGTGTTGGTAGTAGTAATGGTTGTCGTAGTCGGGGTTGTGGTGGTAGTGTTGGTGGTGTTGGTGGTAGTGGTGTTGGTAGTAGTAGTGGTTGTCGTGGTCGGGGTTGTGGTGGTAGTGTTGGTGGTGTTGGTGGTAGTGGTGTTGGTAGTAGTAGTAGTAGTGGTTGTCGTGGTCGGGGTTGTGATGGTAGTGTTGGTGGTGTTGATGGTAGTGGTGTTGGTAGTAGTAGTAGTGGTTGTCGTGGTCGGGGTTGTGATGGTAGTGTTGGTGGTGTTGGTGGTAGTGGTGTTGGTAGTAGTAGTGGTTGTCGTGGTCGGGGTTGTGATGGTAGTGTTGGTGGTGTTGGTGGTAGTGGTGTTGGTAGCAGTAGTGGTTGTCGTGGTCGGGGTTGTGATGGTAGTGTTGGTGGTGTTGGTGGTAGTGGTGTTGGTAGTAGTAGTGGTTGTCGTGGTCGGGGTTGTGATGGTAGTGTTGGTGGTGTTGGTGGTAGTGGTGTTGGTAGTAGTAGTAGTGGTTGTCGTGGTCGGGGTTGTGGTGGTAGTGTTGGTGGTGTTGGTGGTAGTGGTGTTGGTAGTAGTAGTGGTTGTCGTGGTCGGGGTTGTGGTGGTAGTGTTGGTGGTGTTGGTGGTAGTGGTGTTGGTAGTAGTAGTGGTTGTCGTGGTCGGGGTTGTGGTGGTAGTGTTGGTGGTGTTGGTGGTAGTGGTGTTGGTAGTAGTAGTAGTGGTTGTCGTGGTCGGGGTTGTGATGGTAGTGTTGGTGGTGTTGGTGGTAGTGGTGTTGGTAGTAGTAGTAGTGGTTGTCGTGGTCGGGGTTGTGATGGTAGTGTTGTTGGTGTTGGTGGTAGTGGTGTTGGTAATAGTAGTAGTGGTTGTCGTGGTCGGGGTTGTGATGGTAGTGTTGGTGGTGTTGGTGGTAGTGGTGTTGGTAGTAGTAGTAGTGATTGTCGTGGTCGGGGTTGTGGTGGTAGTGTTGGTGGTGTTGGTGGTAGTGGTGTTGGTAGTAGTAGTAGTGGTTGTCGTGGTCGGGGTTGTGGTGGTAGTGTTGGTGGTGTTGGTGGTAGTGGTTGTCGTGGTCGGGGTTGTGATGGTAGTGTTGGTGGTGTTGGTGGTAGTGGTGTTGGTAGTAGTAGTGGTTGTCGTGGTCGGGGTTGTGGTGGTAGTGTTGGTGGTGTTGGTGGTAGTGGTGTTGGTAGTAGTAGTGGTTGTCGTGGTCGGGGTTGTGGTGGTAGTGTTGGTGGTGTTGGTGGTAGTGGTGTTGGTAGTAGTAGTGGTTGTCGTGGTCGGGGTTGTGGTGGTAGTGTTGGTGGTGTTGGTGGTAGTGGTGTTGGTAGTAGTAATGGTTGTCGTAGTCGGGGTTGTGATGGTAGTGTTGGTGGTGTTGGTGGTAGTGGTGTTGGTAGTAGTAGTGGTTGTCGTGGTCGGGGTTGTGGTGGTAGTGTTGGTGGTGTTGGTGGTAGTGGTGTTGGTAGTAGTAGTAGTAGTGGTTGTCGTGGTCGGGGTTGTGATGGTAGTGTTGGTGGTGTTGGTGGTAGTGGTGTTGGTAGTAGTAGTAGTGGTTGTCGTGGTCGGGGTTGTGGTGGTAGTGTTGGTGGTGTTGGTGGTAGTGGTGTTGGTAGTAGTAGTGGTTGTCGTGGTCGGGGTTGTGGTGGTAGTGTTGGTGGTGTTGGTGGTAGTGGTGTTGGTAGTAGTAGTAGTAGTGGTTGTCGTGGTCGGGGTTGTGATGGTAGTGTTGGTGGTGTTGGTGGTAGTGGTGTTGGTAGTAGTAGTAGTGGTTGTCGTGGTCGGGGTTGTGGTGGTAGTGTTGGTGGTGTTGGTGGTAGTGGTGTTGGTAGTAGTAATGGTTGTCGTAGTCGGGGTTGTGGTGGTAGTGTTGGTGGTGTTGGTGGTAGTGGTGTTGGTAGTAGTAGTAGTAGTGGTTGTCGTGGTCGGGGTTGTGATGGTAGTGTTGGTGGTGTTGGTGGTAGTGGTGTTGGTAGTAGTAGTAGTGGTTGTCGTGGTCGGGGTTGTGGTGGTAGTGTTGGTGGTGTTGGTGGTAGTGGTGTTGGTAGTAGTAGTGGTTGTCGTGGTCGGGGTTGTGGTGGTAGTGTTGGTGGTGTTGGTGGTAGTGGTGTTGGTAGTAGTAGTAGTAGTGGTTGTCGTGGTCGGGGTTGTGATGGTAGTGTTGGTGGTGTTGGTGGTAGTGGTGTTGGTAGTAGTAGTAGTGGTTGTCGTGGTCGGGGTTTTGGTGGTAGTGTTGGTGGTGTTGGTGGTAGTGGTGTTGGTAGTAGTAATGGTTGTCGTAGTCGGGGTTGTGGTGGTAGTGTTGGTGGTGTTGGTGGTAGTGGTGTTGGTAGTAGTAGTGGTTGTCGTGGTCGGGGTTGTGGTGGTAGTGTTGGTGGTGTTGGTGGTAGTGGTGTTGGTAGTAGTAGTAGTAGTGGTTGTCGTGGTCGGGGTTGTGATGGTAGTGTTGGTGGTGTTGATGGTAGTGGTGTTGGTAGTAGTAGTGGTTGTCGTGGTCGGGGTTGTGATGGTAGTGTTGGTGGTGTTGGTGGTAGTGGTGTTGGTAGAAGTAGTAGTGGTTGTCGTGGTCGGGGTTGTGGTTGTAGTGTTGGTGGTGTTGGTGGTAGTAGTGTTGGTAGTAGTAGTAGTGGTTGTCGTGGTCGGGGTTGTGGTGGTAGTGTTGGTGGTGTTGGTGGTAGTGGTGTTGGTAGTAGTAGTAGTGGTTGTCGTGGTCGGGGTTGTGATGGTAGTGTTGGTGGTGTTGGTGGTAGTGGTGTTGGTAGTAGTAGTGGCTGTCGTGGTCGGGGTTGTGATGGTAGTGTTGGTGGTGTTGGAGGTTGTGGTGTTGGTAGCAGTAGTGGTTGTCGTTGTCGGGGTTGTGGTGGTAGTGTAGGTGGTGTTGGTGGTAGTGGTGTTGGTAGTAGTAGTGGTTGTCGTGGTCGAGGTTGTGATGGTAGTGTTGGTGGTGTTGGTGGTAGTGGTGTTGGTAGTAGTAGTGGTTGTCGTGGTCGGCGTTGTGGTGGTAGTGTTGGTGGTGTTGGTGGTAGTGGTGTTGGTAGTAGTAGTGGTTGTCGTGGTCGGGGTTGTGATGGTAGTGTTGGTGGTGTTGGTGGTAGTGGTGTTGGTAGTAGTAGTAGTGGTTGTCGTGGTCGGGGTTGTGATGGTAGTGTTGGTGGTGTTGGTGGTAGTGTTGTTGGTAGTAGTAGTAGTGGTTGTCGTGGTCGGGGTTGTGATGGTAGTGTTGGTGGTTTTGGTGGTAGTGGTGTTGGTAGTAGTAGTGGTTGTCGTGGTCGGGGTTGTGATGGTAGTGTTGGTGGTGTTGGTGGTAGTGGTGTTGGTAGTAGTAGTAGTGGTTGTCGTGGTCGGGGTTGTGATGGTAGTGTTGGTGGTGTTGGTGGTAGTGGTGTTGGTAGTAGTAGTGGTTGTCGTGGTCGGGGTTGTGATGGTAGTGTTGGTGGTGTTGGTGGTAGTGGTGTTGGTAGTAGTAGTGGTTGTGGTGGTCGGGGTTGTGGTGGTAGTGTTGGTGGTGTTGGTGGTAGTGGTGTTGGTAGTAGTAGTAGTGGTTGTCGTGGTCGGGGTTGTGATGGTAGTGTTGGTGGTGTTGGTGGTAGTGGTGTTGGTAGTAGTAGTAGTGGTTGTCGTGGTCGGGGTTGTGATGGTAGTGTTGGTGGTGTTGGTGGTAGTGGTGTTGGTAGTAGTAGTGGTTGTCGTGGTCGGGGTTGTGATGGTAGTGTTGGTAGTAGTGGTGTTGGTAGTAGTAGTAGTGGTTGTCGTGGTCGGGGTTGTGATGGTAGTGTTGGTGGTGTTGGTGGTAGTGGTGTTGGTAGTAGTAGTGGTTGTCGTGGTAGGGGTTTGTGATGGTAGTGTTGGTGGTGTTGGTGGTAGTGGTGTTGGTAGTAGTAGTGGTTGTGGTGGTCGGGGTTGTGGTGGTAGTGTTGGTGGTGTTGGTGGTAGTGGTGTTGGTAGTAGTAGTAGTGGTTGTCGTGGTCGGGGTTGTGATGGTAGTGTTGGTGGTGTTGGTGGTAGTGGTGTTGGTAGTAGTAGTGGTTGTCGTGGTCGGGGTTGTGATGGTAGTGTTGGTGGTGTTGGTGGTAGTGGTGTTGGTAGTAGTAGTGTTTGTCGTGGTCGGGGTTGTGGTGGTAGTGTTGGTGGTGTTGGTGGTAGTAGTGTTGGTAGTAGTAGTGGTTGTGGTGGTCGGGGTTGTGATGGTAGTGTTGGTGGTGTTGGTGGTAGTGGTGTTGGTAGTAGTAGTAGTGGTTGCGGTGGTCGGGGTTGTGATGGTAGTGTTGGTGGTGTTGGTGGTAGTGTTGGTGGTGTTGGTGGTAGTAGTGTTGGTAGTAGTAGTGGTTGTCGTGGTCGGGGTTGTGATGGTAGTGTTGGTGGTGTTGGTGGTAGTGGTGTTGGTAGTAGTAGTGCTTGTCGTGGTCGGGGTTGTGATGGTAGTGTTGGTGGTGTTGGTGGTAGTGGTGTTGGTAGTAGTAGTAGTGGTTGTCGTGGTCGGGGTTGTGATGGTAGTGTTGGTGGTGTTGGTGGTAGTGGTGTTGGTATTAGTAGTGGTTGTCGTGGTCGGGGTTGTGATGGTAGTGTTGGTGGTGTTGGTGGTAGTGGTGTTGGTAGTAGTAGTGGTTGTCGTGTTCGGGGTTGTGATGGTAGTGTTGGTGGTGTTGGTGGTAGTGGTGTTGGTAGTAGTAGTGGTTGTCGTGGTCGGAGTTGTGATGGTAGTGTTGGTGGTGTTGGTGGTAGTGGTGTTGGTAGTAGTAGTGGTTGTCGTGGTCGGGGTTGTGATGGTAGTGTTGGTGGTGTTGGTGGTAGTGGTGTTGGTAGTAGTAGTAGTGGTTGTCGTGGTCGGGGTTGTGATGGTAGTGTTGGTGGTGTTGGTGGTAGTGGTGTTGGTAGTAGTAGTGGTTGTGGTGGTCGGGGTTGTGATGGTAGAGTTGGTGGTCTTGGTGGTAGTGGTGTTGGTAGTAGTAGTGGTTGTCGTGGTCGGGGTTGTGGTGGTAGTGTTGGTGGTGTTGGTGGTAGTGGTGTTGGTAGTAGTAGTGGTTGTCGTGGTCGGGGTTGTGATGGTAGTGTTGGTGGTGTTGGTGGTAGTGGTGTTGGTAGTAGTAGTGGTTGTCGTGGTCGGGGTTGTGATGGTAGTGTTGGTGGTGTTGGTGGTAGTGGTGTTGGTAGTAGTAGTGGTTGTCGTGGTCGGGGTTGTGATGGTAGTGTTGGTGGTGTTGGTGTTGGTGGTAGTGGTGTTGGTAGTAGTAGTGGTTGTCGTGGTCGGGGTTGTGGTGGTAGTGTTGGTGGTGTTGGTGGTAGTGGTGTTGGTAGTAGTAGTGGTTGTCGTGGTCGGGGTTGTGGTGGTAGTGTTGGTGGTGTTGGTGGTAGTAGTGTTGGTAGTAGTAGTAGTGGTTGTCGTGGTCGGGGTTGTGATGGTAGTGTTGGTGGTGTTGGTGGTAGTGGTGTTGGTAGTAGTAGTGGTTGTCGTGGTCGGGGTAGTGGTGGTAGTGTTGGTGGTGTTGGTGGTAGTAGTGTTGGTAGTAGTAGTGGTTGTCGTGGTCGGGGTTGTGGTGGTAGTGTTGGTGGTGTTGGTGGTAGTAGTGTTGGTAGTAGTAGTAGTGGTTGTCGTGGTCGGGGTTGTGGTGGTAGTGTTGGTGGTGTTGGTGGTAGTAGTGTTGGTAGTAGTAGTAGTGGTTGTAGTGGTCGGGGTTGTGATGGTAGTGTTGGTGGTGTTGGTGGTAGTGGTGTTGGTAGTAGTAGTAGTGGTTGTCGTGGTCGGGGTTGTGGTGGTAGTGTTGGTGGTGTTGGTGGTAGTGGTGTTGGTAGTAGTAGTGGTTGTCGTGGTCGGGGTTGTGGTGGTAGTGTTGGTGGTGTTGGTGGTAGTGGTGTTGGTAGTAGTAGTAGTGGTTGTCGTGGTCGGGGTTGTGGTGGTAGTGTTGGTGGTGTTGGTGGTAGTGGTGTTGGTAGTAGTAATGGTTGTCGTAGTCGGGGTTGTGGTGGTAGTGTTGGTGGTGTTGGTGGTAGTGGTGTTGGTAGTAGTAGTGGTTGTCGTGGTCGGGGTTGTGGTGGTAGTGTTGGTGGTGTTGGTGGTAGTGGTGTTGGTAGTAGTAGTAGTAGTGGTTGTCGTGGTCGGGGTTGTGATGGTAGTGTTGGTGGTGTTGATGGTAGTGGTGTTGGTAGTAGTAGTAGTGGTTGTCGTGGTCGGGGTTGTGATGGTAGTGTTGGTGGTGTTGGTGGTAGTGGTGTTGGTAGTAGTAGTGGTTGTCGTGGTCGGGGTTGTGATGGTAGTGTTGGTGGTGTTGGTGGTAGTGGTGTTGGTAGCAGTAGTGGTTGTCGTGGTCGGGGTTGTGATGGTAGTGTTGGTGGTGTTGGTGGTAGTGGTGTTGGTAGTAGTAGTGGTTGTCGTGGTCGGGGTTGTGATGGTAGTGTTGGTGGTGTTGGTGGTAGTGGTGTTGGTAGTAGTAGTAGTGGTTGTCGTGGTCGGGGTTGTGGTGGTAGTGTTGGTGGTGTTGGTGGTAGTGGTGTTGGTAGTAGTAGTGGTTGTCGTGGTCGGGGTTGTGGTGGTAGTGTTGGTGGTGTTGGTGGTAGTGGTGTTGGTAGTAGTAGTGGTTGTCGTGGTCGGGGTTGTGGTGGTAGTGTTGGTGGTGTTGGTGGTAGTGGTGTTGGTAGTAGTAGTAGTGGTTGTCGTGGTCGGGGTTGTGATGGGAGTGTTGGTGGTGTTGGTGGTAGTGGTGTTGGTAGTAGTAGTAGTGGTTGTCGTGGTCGGGGTTGTGATGGTAGTGTTGTTGGTGTTGGTGGTAGTGGTGTTGGTAATAGTAGTAGTGGTTGTCGTGGTCGGGGTTGTGATGGTAGTGTTGGTGGTGTTGGTGGTAGTGGTGTTGGTAGTAGTAGTAGTGATTGTCGTGGTCGGGGTTGTGGTGGTAGTGTTGGTGGTGTTGGTGGTAGTGGTGTTGGTAGTAGTAGTAGTGGTTGTCGTGGTCGGGGTTGTGGTGGTAGTGTTGGTGGTGTTGGTGGTAGTGGTGTTGGTAGTAGTAGTAGTGGTTGTCGTGGTCGGGGTTGTGATGGTAGTGTTGGTGGTGTTGGTGGTAGTGGTGTTGGTAGTAGTAGTGGTTGTCGTGGTCGGGGTTGTGGTGGTAGTGTTGGTGGTGTTTGTGGTAGTGGTGTTGGTAGTAGTAGTGGTTGTCGTGGTCGGGGTTGTGGTGGTAGTGTTGGTGGTGTTGGTGGTAGTGGTGTTGGTAGTAGTAGTGGTTGTCGTGGTCGGGGTTGTGGTGGTAGTGTTGGTGGTGTTGGTGGTAGTGGTGTTGGTAGTAGTAATGGTTGTCGTAGTCGGGGTTGTGATGGTAGTGTTGGTGGTGTTGGTGGTAGTGGTGTTGGTAGTAGTAGTGGTTGTCGTGGTCGGGGTTGTGGTGGTAGTGTTGGTGGTGTTGGTGGTAGTGGTGTTGGTAGTAGTAGTAGTAGTGGTTGTCGTGGTCGGGGTTGTGATGGTAGTGTTGGTGGTGTTGGTGGTAGTGGTGTTGGTAGTAGTAGTAGTGGTTGTCGTGGTCGGGGTTGTGGTGGTAGTGTTGGTGGTGTTGGTGGTAGTGGTGTTGGTAGTAGTAGTGGTTGTCGTGGTCGGGGTTGTGGTGGTAGTGTTGGTGGTGTTGGTGGTAGTGGTGTTGGTAGTAGTAGTAGTAGTGGTTGTCGTGGTCGGGGTTGTGATGGTAGTGTTGGTGGTGTTGGTGGTAGTGGTGTTGGTAGTAGTAGTAGTGGTTGTCGTGGTCGGGGTTGTGGTGGTAGTGTTGGTGGTGTTGGTGGTAGTGGTGTTGGTAGTAGTAATGGTTGTCGTAGTCGGGGTTGTGGTGGTAGTGTTGGTGGTGTTGGTGGTAGTGGTGTTGGTAGTAGTAGTAGTAGTGGTTGTCGTGGTCGGGGTTGTGATGGTAGTGTTGGTGGTGTTGGTGGTAGTGGTGTTGGTAGTAGTAGTAGTGGTTGTCGTGGTCGGGGTTGTGGTGGTAGTGTTGGTGGTGTTGGTGGTAGTGGTGTTGGTAGTAGTAGTGGTTGTCGTGGTCGGGGTTGTGGTGGTAGTGTTGGTGGTGTTGGTGGTAGTGGTGTTGGTAGTAGTAGTAGTAGTGGTTGTCGTGGTCGGGGTTGTGATGGTAGTGTTGGTGGTGTTGGTGGTAGTGGTGTTGGTAGTAGTAGTAGTGGTTGTCGTGGTCGGGGTTTTGGTGGTAGTGTTGGTGGTGTTGGTGGTAGTGGTGTTGGTAGTAGTAATGGTTGTCGTAGTCGGGGTTGTGGTGGTAGTGTTGGTGGTGTTGGTGGTAGTGGTGTTGGTAGTAGTAGTGGTTGTCGTGGTCGGGGTTGTGGTGGTAGTGTTGGTGGTGTTGGTGGTAGTGGTGTTGGTAGTAGTAGTAGTAGTGGTTGTCGTGGTCGGGGTTGTGATGGTAGTGTTGGTGGTGTTGATGGTAGTGGTGTTGGTAGTAGTAGTAGTGGTTGTCGTGGTCGGGGTTGTGATGGTAGTGTTGGTGGTGTTGGTGGTAGTGGTGTTGGTAGAAGTAGTAGTGGTTGTCGTGGTCGGGGTTGTGGTTGTAGTGTTGGTGGTGTTGGTGGTAGTAGTGTTGGTAGTAGTAGTAGTGGTTGTCGTGGTCGGGGTTGTGGTGGTAGTGTTGGTGGTGTTGGTGGTAGTGGTGTTGGTAGTAGTAGTAGTGGTTGTCGTGGTCGGGGTTGTGATGGTAGTGTTGGTGGTGTTGGTGGTAGTGGTGTTGGTAGTAGTAGTGGCTGTCGTGGTCGGGGTTGTGATGGTAGTGTTGGTGGTGTTGGTGGTTGTGGTGTTGGTAGCAGTAGTGGTTGTCGTTGTCGGGGTTGTGGTGGTAGTGTAGGTGGTGTTGGTGGTAGTGGTGTTGGTAGTAGTAGTGGTTGTCGTGGTCGAGGTTGTGATGGTAGTGTTGGTGGTGTTGGTGGTAGTGGTGTTGGTAGTAGTAGTGGTTGTCGTGGTCGGCGTTGTGGTGGTAGTGTTGGTGGTGTTGGTGGTAGTGGTGTTGGTAGTAGTAGTGGTTGTCGTGGTCGGGGTTGTGATGGTAGTGTTGGTGGTGTTGGTGGTAGTGGTGTTGGTAGTAGTAGTAGTGGTTGTCGTGGTCGGGGTTGTGATGGTAGTGTTGGTGGTGTTGGTGGTAGTGTTGTTGGTAGTAGTAGTAGTGGTTGTCGTGGTCGGGGTTGTGATGGTAGTGTTGGTGGTTTTGGTGGTAGTGGTGTTGGTAGTAGTAGTGGTTGTCGTGGTCGGGGTTGTGATGGTAGTGTTGGTGGTGTTGGTGGTAGTGGTGTTGGTAGTAGTAGTAGTGGTTGTCGTGGTCGGGGTTGTGATGGTAGTGTTGGTGGTGTTGGTGGTAGTGGTGTTGGTAGTAGTAGTGGTTGTCGTGGTCGGGGTTGTGATGGTAGTGTTGGTGGTGTTGGTGGTAGTGGTGTTGGTAGTAGTAGTGGTTGTGGTGGTCGGGGTTGTGGTGGTAGTGTTGGTGGTGTTGGTGGTAGTGGTGTTGGTAGTAGTAGTAGTGGTTGTCGTGGTCGGGGTTGTGATGGTAGTGTTGGTGGTGTTGGTGGTAGTGGTGTTGGTAGTAGTAGTAGTGGTTGTCGTGGTCGGGGTTGTGATGGTAGTGTTGGTGGTGTTGGTGGTAGTGGTGTTGGTAGTAGTAGTGGTTGTCGTGGTCGGGGTTGTGATGGTAGTGTTGGTGGTGTTGGTAGTAGTGGTGTTGGTAGTAGTAGTAGTGGTTGTCGTGGTCGGGGTTGTGATGGTAGTGTTGGTGGTGTTGGTGGTAGTGGTGTTGGTAGTAGTAGTGGTTGTCGTGGTAGGGGTTTGTGATGGTAGTGTTGGTGGTGTTGGTGGTAGTGGTGTTGGTAGTAGTAGTGGTTGTGGTGGTCGGGGTTGTGGTGGTAGTGTTGGTGGTGTTGGTGGTAGTGGTGTTGGTAGTAGTAGTAGTGGTTGTCGTGGTCGGGGTTGTGATGGTAGTGTTGGTGGTGTTGGTGGTAGTGGTGTTGGTAGTAGTAGTGGTTGTCGTGGTCGGGGTTGTGATGGTAGTGTTGGTGGTGTTGGTGGTAGTGGTGTTGGTAGTAGTAGTGTTTGTCGTGGTCGGGGTTGTGGTGGTAGTGTTGGTGGTGTTGGTGGTAGTAGTGTTGGTAGTAGTAGTGGTTGTGGTGGTCGGGGTTGTGATGGTAGTGTTGGTGGTGTTGGTGGTAGTGGTGTTGGTAGTAGTAGTAGTGGTTGCGGTGGTCGGGGTTGTGATGGTAGTGTTGGTGGTGTTGGTGGTAGTGTTGGTGGTGTTGGTGGTAGTAGTGTTGGTAGTAGTAGTGGTTGTCGTGGTCGGGGTTGTGATGGTAGTGTTGGTGGTGTTGGTGGTAGTGGTGTTGGTAGTAGTAGTGCTTGTCGTGGTCGGGGTTGTGATGGTAGTGTTGGTGGTGTTGGTGGTAGTGGTGTTGGTAGTAGTAGTAGTGGTTGTCGTGGTCGGGGTTGTGATGGTAGTGTTGGTGGTGTTGGTGGTAGTGGTGTTGGTATTAGTAGTGGTTGTCGTGGTCGGGGTTGTGATGGTAGTGTTGGTGGTGTTGGTGGTAGTGGTGTTGGTAGTAGTAGTGGTTGTCGTGTTCGGGGTTGTGATGGTAGTGTTGGTGGTGTTGGTGGTAGTGGTGTTGGTAGTAGTAGTGGTTGTCGTGGTCGGAGTTGTGATGGTAGTGTTGGTGGTGTTGGTGGTAGTGGTGTTGGTAGTAGTAGTGGTTGTCGTGGTCGGGGTTGTGATGGTAGTGTTGGTGGTGTTGGTGGTAGTGGTGTTGGTAGTAGTAGTAGTGGTTGTCGTGGTCGGGGTTGTGATGGTAGTGTTGGTGGTGTTGGTGGTAGTGGTGTTGGTAGTAGTAGTGGTTGTGGTGGTCGGGGTTGTGATGGTAGAGTTGGTGGTCTTGGTGGTAGTGGTGTTGGTAGTAGTAGTGGTTGTCGTGGTCGGGGTTGTGGTGGTAGTGTTGGTGGTGTTGGTGGTAGTGGTGTTGGTAGTAGTAGTGGTTGTCGTGGTCGGGGTTGTGATGGTAGTGTTGGTGGTGTTGGTGGTAGTGGTGTTGGTAGTAGTAGTGGTTGTCGTGGTCGGGGTTGTGATGGTAGTGTTGGTGGTGTTGGTGGTAGTGGTGTTGGTAGTAGTAGTGGTTGTCGTGGTCGGGGTTGTGATGGTAGTGTTGGTGGTGTTGGTGTTGGTGGTAGTGGTGTTGGTAGTAGTAGTGGTTGTCGTGGTCGGGGTTGTGGTGGTAGTGTTGGTGGTGTTGGTGGTAGTGGTGTTGGTAGTAGTAGTGGTTGTCGTGGTCGGGGTTGTGGTGGTAGTGTTGGTGGTGTTGGTGGTAGTAGTGTTGGTAGTAGTAGTAGTGGTTGTCGTGGTCGGGGTTGTGATGGTAGTGTTGGTGGTGTTGGTGGTAGTGGTGTTGGTAGTAGTAGTGGTTGTCGTGGTCGGGGTAGTGGTGGTAGTGTTGGTGGTGTTGGTGGTAGTAGTGTTGGTAGTAGTAGTGGTTGTCGTGGTCGGGGTTGTGGTGGTAGTGTTGGTGGTGTTGGTGGTAGTAGTGTTGGTAGTAGTAGTAGTGGTTGTCGTGGTCGGGGTTGTGGTGGTAGTGTTGGTGGTGTTGGTGGTAGTAGTGTTGGTAGTAGTAGTAGTGGTTGTAGTGGTCGGGGTTGTGATGGTAGTGTTGGTGGTGTTGGTGGTAGTGGTGTTGGTAGTAGTAGTAGTGGTTGTCGTGGTCGGGGTTGTGGTGGTAGTGTTGGTGGTGTTGGTGGTAGTAGTGTTGGTAGTAGTAGTAGTGGTTGTCGTGGTCGGGGTTGTGGTGGTAGTGTTGGTGGTGTTGGTGGTAGTGGTGTTGGTAGTTGTAGTAGTGGTTGTCGTGGTCGGGGTTGTGATGGTAGTGTTGGTGGTGTTGGTGGTAGTGGTGTTGGTAGTAGTAGTGGCTGTCGTGGTCGGGGTTGTGATGGTAGTGTTGGTGGTGTTGGTGATTGTGGTGTTGGTAGCAGTAGTGGTTGTCGTAGTCGGGGTTGTGGTGGTAGTGTTGGTGGTGTTGGTGGTAGTGGTGTTGGTAGTAGTAGTGGTTGTCGTGGTCGAGGTTGTGATGGTAGTGTTGGTGGTGTTGGTGGTAGTGGTGTTGGTAGTAGTAGTGGTTGTCGTGGTCGGGGTTGTGATGGTAGTGTTGGTGGTGTTGGTGGTAGTGGTGTTGGTAGTAGTAGTAGTGGTTGTCGTGGTCGGGGTTGTGATGGTAGTGTTGGTGGTGTTGGTGGTAGTGGTGTTAGTAGTAGTAGTGGTTGTCGTGGTCGGCGTTGTGGTGGTAGTGTTGGTGGTGTTGGTGGTAGTGGTGTTGGTAGTAGTAGTGGTTGTCGTGGTCGGGGTTGTGGTGGTAGTGTTGGTGGTGTTGGTGGTAGTGGTGTTGGTAGTAGTAGTGGTTGTCGTGGTCGGGGTTGTGATGGTAGTGTTGGTGGTGTTGGTGGTTGTGGTGTTGGTAGTAGTAGTAGTGGTTGTCGTGGTCGGGGTTGTGATGGTAGTGTTGGTGGTGTTGGTGGTAGTGGTATTGGTAGTAATAGTAGTGGTTGTCGTGGTCGGGGTTGTGATGGTAGTGTTGGTGGTGTTGGTGGTAGTGGTGTTGGTAGTAGTAGTGGTTGTCGTGGTCGGGGTTGTGATGGTAGTGTTGGTGGTGTTGGTGGTAGTGGTGTTGGTAGTAGTAGTAGTGGTTGTCGTGGTCGGGGTTGTGATGGTAGTGTTGGTGGTGTTGGTGGTAGTGGTGTTGGTAGTAGTAGTGGTTGTCGTGGTCGGGGTTGTGATGGTAGTTTTGGTGGTGTTGATGGTAGTGGTGTTGGTAGTAGTAGTGGTTCTGGTGGTCGGGGTTGTGGTGGTAGTGTTGGTGGTGTTGGTGGTAGTGGTGTTGGTAGTAGTAGTTGTGGTTGTCGTGGTCGGTGTTGTGATGGTAGTGTTGGTGGTGTTGGTGGTAGTGGTGTTGGTAGTAGTAGTAGTGGTTGTCGTGGTCGGGGTTGTGATGGTAGTGTTGGTGGTGTTGGTGGTAGTGGTGTTGGTAGTAGTAGTGGTTGTCGTGGTAGGGGTTGTGATGGTAGTGTTGGTGGTGTTGGTGGTAGTGGTGTTGGTAGTAGTAGTGGTTGTGGTGGTCGGGGTTGTGGTGGTAGTGTTGGTGGTGTTGGTGGTAGTGGTGTTGGTAGTAGTAGTAGTGGTTGTCGTGGTCGGGGTTGTGATGGTAGTGTTGGTGGTGTTGGTGGTAGTGGTGTTGGTAGTAGTAGTGGTTGTCGTGGTCGGGGTTGTGATGGTAGTGTTGGTGGTGTTGGTGGTAGTGGTGTTGGTAGTAGTAGTAGTGGTTGTCGTGGTCGGGGTTGTGATGGTAGTGTTGGTGGTGTTGGTGGTAGTGGTGTTGGTAGTAGTAGTGGTTGTGGTGGTCGGGGTTGTGGTGGTAGTGTTGGTGGTGTTCGTGGCAGTGGTGTTGGTAGTAGTAGTGGTTGTCGTGGTCGGGGTTGTGGTGGTAGTGTTGGTGGTGTTGGTGGTAGTGGTGTTGGTAGTAGTAGTGGTTGTCGTGGTCGGGGTTGTGATGGTAGTGTTGGTGGTGTTGGTCGTAGTGGTGTTGGTAGTAGTAGTGGTTGTGGTGGTCGGGGTTGTGGTGGTAGTGTTGGTGGTGTTGGTGGTAGTGGTGTTGGTAGTAGTAGTGGTTGTCGTGGTCGGGGTTGTGGTGGTAGTGTTGGTGGTGTTGGTGGTAGTGGTGTTGGTAGTAGTAGTGGTTGTCGTGGTCGGCGTTGTGGTGGTAGTGTTGGTGGTGTTGGTGGTAGTGGTGTTGGTAGTAGTAGTGGTTGTCGTGGTCGGGGTTGTGGTGGTAGTGTTGGTGGTGTTGGTGGTAGTGGTGTTGGTAGTAGTAGTGGTTGTCGTGGTCGGGGTTGTGATGGTAGTGTTGGTGGTGTTGGTGGTTGTGGTGTTGGTAGTAGTAGTAGTGGTTGTCGTGGTCGGGGTTGTGATGGTAGTGTTGGTGGTGTTGGTGGTAGTGGTATTGGTAGTAATAGTAGTGGTTGTCGTGGTCGGGGTTGTGATGGTAGTGTTGGTGGTGTTGGTGGTAGTGGTGTTGGTAGTAGTAGTGGTTGTCGTGGTCGGGGTTGTGATGGTAGTGTTGGTGGTGTTGGTGGTAGTGGTGTTGGTAGTAGTAGTAGTGGTTGTCGTGGTCGGGGTTGTGATGGTAGTGTTGGTGGTGTTGGTGGTAGTGGTGTTGGTAGTAGTAGTGGTTGTCGTGGTCGGGGTTGTGATGGTAGTTTTGGTGGTGTTGATGGTAGTGGTGTTGGTAGTAGTAGTGGTTCTGGTGGTCGGGGTTGTGGTGGTAGTGTTGGTGGTGTTGGTGGTAGTGGTGTTGGTAGTAGTAGTTGTGGTTGTCGTGGTCGGTGTTGTGATGGTAGTGTTGGTGGTGTTGGTGGTAGTGGTGTTGGTAGTAGTAGTAGTGGTTGTCGTGGTCGGGGTTGTGATGGTAGTGTTGGTGGTGTTGGTGGTAGTGGTGTTGGTAGTAGTAGTGGTTGTCGTGGTAGGGGTTGTGATGGTAGTGTTGGTGGTGTTGGTGGTAGTGGTGTTGGTAGTAGTAGTGGTTGTGGTGGTCGGGGTTGTGGTGGTAGTGTTGGTGGTGTTGGTGGTAGTGGTGTTGGTAGTAGTAGTAGTGGTTGTCGTGGTCGGGGTTGTGATGGTAGTGTTGGTGGTGTTGGTGGTAGTGGTGTTGGTAGTAGTAGTGGTTGTCGTGGTCGGGGTTGTGATGGTAGTGTTGGTGGTGTTGGTGGTAGTGGTGTTGGTAGTAGTAGTAGTGGTTGTCGTGGTCGGGGTTGTGATGGTAGTGTTGGTGGTGTTGGTGGTAGTGGTGTTGGTAGTAGTAGTGGTTGTGGTGGTCGGGGTTGTGGTGGTAGTGTTGGTGGTGTTCGTGGCAGTGGTGTTGGTAGTAGTAGTGGTTGTCGTGGTCGGGGTTGTGGTGGTAGTGTTGGTGGTGTTGGTGGTAGTGGTGTTGGTAGTAGTAGTGGTTGTCGTGGTCGGGGTTGTGATGGTAGTGTTGGTGGTGTTGGTCGTAGTGGTGTTGGTAGTAGTAGTGGTTGTGGTGGTCGGGGTTGTGGTGGTAGTGTTGGTGGTGTTGGTGGTAGTGGTGTTGGTAGTAGTAGTGGTTGTCGTGGTCGGGGTTGTGGTGGTAGTGTTGGTGGTGTTGGTGGTAGTGGTGTTGGTAGTAGTAGTGGTTGTCGTGGTCGGGGTTGTGATGGTAGTGTTGGTGGTGTTGGTGGTAGTGGTGTTGTTAGTAGTAGTGGTTGTGGTGGTCGGGGTTGTGGTGGTAGTGTTGGTGGTGTTGGTGGTAGTGGTGTTGGTAGTAGTAGTGGTTGTCGTGGTCGGGGTTGTGGTGGTAGTGTTGGTGGTGTTGGTGGTAGTGGTGTTGGTAGTAGTAGTGGTTGTCGTGGTCGGGGTTGTGATGGTAGTGTTGGTGGTGTTGGTGGTAGTAGTGTTGGTAGTAGTAGTAGTGGTTGTGGTGGTCGGGGTTGTGATGGTAGTGTTGGTGGTGTTGGTGGTAGTGGTGTTGGTAGTAGTAGTGGTTGTCGTGGTCGGGGTTGTGGTGGTAGTGTTGGTGGTGTTGGTGGTAGTGGTGTTGGTAGTAGTAGTGGTTGTGGTGGTCGGGGTTGTGGTGGTAGTGTTGGTGGTGTTGGTGGTAGTGGTGTTGGTAGTAGTAGTGGTTGTCGTGGTCGGGGTTGTGGTGGTAGTGTTGGTGGTGTTGGTGGTAGTGGTGTTGGTAGTAGTAGTGGTTGTCTAGGTCGGGGTTGTGATGGTAGTGTTGGTGATGTTGGTGGTAGTGGTGTTGGTAGTAGTAGTGGTTGTCGTGGTCGGGGTTGTGGTGGTAGTGTTGGTGGTGTTGGTGGTAGTGGTGTTGGTAGTAGTAGTGGTTGTGGTGGTCGGGGTTGTGGTGGTAGTGTTGGTGGTGTTGGTGGTAGTGGTGTTGGTAGTAGTAGTGGTTGTGGTGGTCGGGGTTGTGGTGGTAGTGTTGGTGGTGTTGGTGATAGTGGTGTTGGCAGTAGTAGTAGTGGTTGTCGTAGTCGGGGTTGTGATGGTAGTGTTGGTGGTGTTGGTGGTAGTGGTGTTGGTAGTAGTAGTGGTTGTCGTGGTCGGGGTTGTGATGTTAGTGTTGGTGGTGTTGGTGGTAGTGGTGTTGGTAGTAGTAGTGGTTGTCGTGGTCGGGGTTGTGGTGGTAGTGTTGGTGGTGTTGGTGATAGTGGTGTTGGTAGTAGTAGTAGTGGTTGTCGTGGTCGGGGTTGTGATGGTAGTGTTGGTGGTGTTGGTGGTAGTGGTGTTGGTAGTAGTAGTGGTTGTCGTGGTCGGGGTTGTGATGGTAGTGTTGGTGGTGTTGGTGGTAGTGGTGTTGGTAGTAGTAGTGGTTGTGGTGGTCGGGGTTGTGATGGTAGTGTTGGTGGTGTTGGTGGTAGTGGTGTTGGTAGTAGTAGTGGTTGTGGTGGTCGGAGTTGTGATGGTAGTGTTGGTGGTGTTGGTGGTAGTGTTGTTGGTAGTAGTAGTGGTTGTCGTGGTCGGGGTTGTGGTGGTAGTGTTGGTGGTGTTGGTGGTAGTGGTGTTGGTAGTAGTAGTGGTTGTCGTGGTCGGGGTTGTGATGGTAGTGTTGGTGGTGTTGGTGGTAGTAGTGTTGGTAGTAGTAGTAGTGGTTGTCGTGGTCGGGGTTGTGGTGGTAGTGTTGGTGGTGTTAGTGGTAGTGGTGTTGGTAGTAGTAGTGGTTGTCGTGGTCGGGGTTGTGATGGTAGTGTTGGTGGTGTTGGTGGTTGTGGTGTTGGTAGTAGTAGTAGTGGTTGTCGTGGTCGGGGTTGTGATGGTAGTGTTGGTGGTGTTGGTGGTAGTGGTATTGGTAGTAATAGTAGTGGTTGTCGTGGTCGGGGTTGTGATGGTAGTGTTGGTGGTGTTGGTGGTAGTGGTGTTGGTAGTAGTAGTGGTTGTCGTGGTCGGGGTTGTGATGGTAGTGTTGGTGGTGTTGGTGGTAGTGGTGTTGGTAGTAGTAGTAGTGGTTGTCGTGGTCGGGGTTGTGATGGTAGTGTTGGTGGTGTTGGTGGTAGTGGTGTTGGTAGTAGTAGTGGTTGTCGTGGTCGGGGTTGTGATGGTAGTGTTGGTGGTGTTGATGGTAGTGGTGTTGGTAGTAGTAGTGGTTCTGGTGGTCGGGGTTGTGGTGGTAGTGTTGGTGGTGTTGGTGGTAGTGGTGTTGGTAGTAGTAGTTGTGGTTGTCGTGGTCGGTGTTGTGATGGTAGTGTTGGTGGTGTTGGTGGTAGTGGTGTTGGTAGTAGTAGTAGTGGTTGTCGTGGTCGGGGTTGTGATGGTAGTGTTGGTGGTGTTGGTGGTAGTGGTGTTGGTAGTAGTAGTAGTGGTTGTCGTGGTCGGGGTTGTGATGGTAGTGTTGGTGGTGTTGGTGGTAGTGGTGTTGGTAGTAGTAGTGGTTGTGGTGGTCGGGGTTGTGGTGGTAGTGTTGGTGGTGTTCGTGGCAGTGGTGTTGGTAGTAGTAGTGGTTGTCGTGGTCGGGGTTGTGGTGGTAGTGTTGGTGGTGTTGGTGGTAGTGGTGTTGGTAGTAGTAGTGGTTGTCGTGGTCGGGGTTGTGATGGTAGTGTTGGTGGTGTTGGTCGTAGTGGTGTTGGTAGTAGTAGTGGTTGTGGTGGTCGGGGTTGTGGTGGTAGTGTTGGTGGTGTTGGTGGTAGTGGTGTTGGTAGTAGTAGTGGTTGTCGTGGTCGGGGTTGTGGTGGTAGTGTTGGTGGTGTTGGTGGTAGTGGTGTTGGTAGTAGTAGTGGTTGTCGTGGTCGGGGTTGTGATGGTAGTGTTGGTGGTGTTGGTGGTAGTGGTGTTGTTAGTAGTAGTGGTTGTGGTGGTCGGGGTTGTGGTGGTAGTGTTGTTGGTGTTGGTGGTAGTGGTGTTGGTAGTAGTAGTGGTTGTCGTGGTCGGGGTTGTGGTGGTAGTGTTGGTGGTGTTGGTGGTAGTGGTGTTGGTAGTAGTAGTGGTTGTCGTGGTCGGGGTTGTGATGGTAGTGTTGGTGGTATTGGTCGTAGTGGTGTTGGTAGTAGTAGTGGTTGTCGTCGTCGGGGTTGTGGTGGTAGTGTTGGTGGTGTTGGTGGTAGTGGTGTTGGTAGTAGTAGTGGTTGTCGTGGTCGGGGTTGTGATGGTAGTGTTGGTGGTGTTGGTGGTAGTAGTGTTGGTAGTAGTAGTAGTGGTTGTGGTGGTCGGGGTTGTGATGGTAGTGTTGGTGGTGTTGGTGGTAGTGGTGTTGGTAGTAGTAGTGGTTGTCGTGGTCGGGGTTGTGGTGGTAGTGTTGGTGGTGTTGGTGGTAGTGGTGTTGGTAGTAGTAGTGGTTGTGGTGGTCGGGGTTGTGGTGGTAGTGTTGGTGGTGTTGGTGGTAGTGGTGTTGGTAGTAGTAGTGGTTGTCGTGGTCGGGGTTGTGGTGGTAGTGTTGGTGGTGTTGGTGGTAGTGGTGTTGGTAGTAGTAGTGGTTGTCTAGGTCGGGGTTGTGATGGTAGTGTTGGTGATGTTGGTGGTAGTGGTGTTGGTAGTAGTAGTGGTTGTCGTGGTCGGGGTTGTGGTGGTAGTGTTGGTGGTGTTGGTGGTAGTGGTGTTGGTAGTAGTAGTGGTTGTGGTGGTCGGGGTTGTGGTGGTAGTGTTGGTGGTGTTGGTGGTAGTGGTGTTGGTAGTAGTAGTGGTTGTGGTGGTCGGGGTTGTGGTGGTAGTGTTGGTGGTGTTGGTGATAGTGGTGTTGGTAGTAGTAGTAGTGGTTGTCGTAGTCGGGGTTGTGATGGTAGTGTTGGTGGTGTTGGTGGTAGTGGTGTTGGTAGTAGTAGTGGTTGTCGTGGTCGGGGTTGTGATGTTAGTGTTGGTGGTGTTGGTGGTAGTGGTGTTGGTAGTAGTAGTGGTTGTCGTGGTCGGGGTTGTGGTGGTAGTGTTGGTGGTGTTGGTGATAGTGGTGTTGGTAGTAGTAGTAGTGGTTGTCGTGGTCGGGGTTGTGATGGTAGTGTTGGTGGTGTTGGTGGTAGTGGTGTTGGTAGTAGTAGTAGTAGTGGTTGTCGTGGTCGGGGTTGTGATGGTAGAGTTGGTGGTGTTGGTGGTAGTGGTGTTGGTAGTAGTAGTAGTGGTTGTGGTGGTCGGAGTTGTGATGGTAGTGTTGGTGGTGTTGGTGGTAGTGGTGTTGGTAGTAGTAGTGGTTGTCGTGGTCGGGGTTGTGGTGGTAGTGTTGGTGGTGTTGGTGGTAGTGGTGTTGGTAGTAGTAGTGGTTGTCGTGGTCGGGGTTGTGATGGTAGTGTTGGTGGTGTTGGTGGTAGTAGTGTTGGTAGTAGTAGTAGTGGTTGTCGTGGTCGGGGTTGTGATGGTAGTGTTGGTGGTGTTGGTGGTAGTGGTGTTGGTAGTAGTAGTGGTTGTCGTGGTCGGGGTTGTGGTGGTAGTGTTGGTGGTGTTGGTGATAGTGGTGTTTGTAGCAGTAGTGGTTGTCGTGGTCGGGGTTGTGATAGTAGTGTTGGTGGTGTTGGTGGTAGTAGTGTTGGTAGTAGTAGTGGTTGTCGTGGTCGGGGTTGTGGTGGTAGTGTTGGTGGTGTTGGTGGTAGTGGTGTTGGTAGTAGTAGTGGTTGTCGTGGTCGGGGTTGTGATGGTAGTGTTGGTGGTGTTGGTGGTAGT
>OZ024741.1:15800145-15802645 GCA_964016885.1 Eledone cirrhosa
CTGGCCTTGTGCCAAAAGTAGAAACAATTATTTATATTTCTGTAACATGGTTATGCATGTGACTTCCTCAGATGCTCATAAAATCATTAGGTGTAGTTATGCAATCATGTGGATATGTCACTGGTCATGTATTACCATCTTGTTGTGATGCCAGACTGGAACTTGCTGTTGAAACGGCAAGAGCTCAGCCGTCGGGTCCCGCCTCTTTATAATATAACCATACTCTACTGTCCCAAGTATCGAGTACTCTGTTGAGTAATGGTCTAACTAGTTTCAAACTGGTTCTGTCCTAATTTACATGTGTGTGTGTGTGTGTGTTTGTGTGTGTGTGTGTTTGTGCGTGTGTTTGTGTGTGTGTGTGTGCGTGTGTTTGTGTGAGTGTTTGTGTGTGTTTGTGTGGATATGATGGTGATGGTGATGATGGCTGTAGTGGTGGTGGTGGTGGTGGTGGTGGTGGTGGATATGATGGTGATGGTGATGATGGCTGTAGTGGTGGTGGTGGTGGTGGTGGTGGTGGATATGATGGTGATGGTGATGATGGCTGTAGTGGTGGTGGTGGTGGTGGTGGTGGTGGATATGATGGTGATGGTGATGATGGATGTAGTGGTGGTGGTGGTGGTGGTGGTGGTGGTGGATATGATGGTGATGGTGATGATGGCTGTAGTGGTGCTGGTGGTGGTGGTGGTGGTGGATATGACGGTGATGGTGATGATGGCTGTAGTGGTGGTGGTGGTGGTGGTTGTGGTGGATATGATGGTGATGGTGATGATGGCTGTAGTGGTGGTGGTGGTGGTGGTGGTGGTGGTGGTGGTGGTGGTGGTGGTGGATATGATGGTGATGGTGGTGGTGGTGGTGGTGGTGGTGGTGGTGGTGGATATGATGGTGATGGTGATGATGGCTGTAGTGGTGGTGGTGGTGGTGGTGGTGGTGGTGGATATGATGGTGATGGTGATGATGGCTGTAGTGGTGGTGGTGGTGATGGTGATGATGGCTGTAGTGGTGGTGGTGGTGGTGGTGGATATGATGGTGATGGTGATGATGGCTGTAGTGGTGGTGGTGGTGGTGGTGGTGGTGGATATGATGGTGATGGTGATGATGGCTGTAGTGGTGGTGGTGGTGGTGGTGGTGGTGGATATGATGGTGATGGTGATGATGGCTGTAGTGGTGGTGGTGGTGGTGGTGGTGGATATGATGGTGATGGTGATGATGGCTGTAGTGGTGGTGGTGGTGGTGGTTGTGGTGGATATGATGGTGATGGTGATGATGGCTGTAGTGGTGGTGGTGGTGGTGGTGGTGGTGGTGGATATGATGGTGATGGTGATGATGGCTGTAGTGGTGGTGGTGGTGGTGGTGGTGGTGGTGGATATGATGGTGATGGTGATGATGGCTGTAGTGGTGGTGGTGGTGGTGGTGGTGGTGGTGGATATGATGGTGATGGTGATGATGGCTGTAGTGGTGGTGGTGGTGGTGGTGGTGGTGGTGGATATGATGGTGATGGTGATGATGGCTGTAGTGGTGGTGGTGGTGGTGGTGGTGGATATGATGGTGATGGTGATGATGGCTGTAGTGGTGGTGGTGGTGGTGGTGGTGGATATGATGGTGATGGTGATGATGGCTGTAGTGGTGGTGGTGGTGGTGGTGGTGGTGGATATGATGGTGATGGTGATGATGGCTGTAGTGGTGGTGGTGGTGGTGGTTGTGGTGGATATGATGGTGATGGTGATGATGGCTGTAGTGGTGGTGGTGGTGGTGGTGGTGGTGGTGGTGGTGGTGGTGGTGGTGGATATGATGGTGATGGTGATGATGGCTGTAGTGGTGGTGGTGGTGGTGGTGGTGGTGGTGGTGGTGGATATGATGGTGATGGTGATGATGGCTGTAGTGGTGGTGGTGGTGGTGGTGGTGGTGGTGGTGGTGGATATGATGGTGATGGTGATGATGGCTGTAGTGGTGGTGGTGGTGGTGGATATGATGGTGATGGTGATGATGGCTGTAGTGGTGGTGGTGGTGGTGGTGGTGGTGGATATGATGGTGATGGTGATGATGGCTGTAGTGGTGGTGGTGGTGGTGGTGGTGGTGGTGGATATGATGGTGATGGTGATGATGGCTGTAGTGGTGGTGGTGGTGGTGGTGGTGGTGGATATGATGGTGATGGTGATGATGGCTGTAGTGGTGGTGGTGGTGGTGGTGGTGGTGGTGGTGGTGGTGGTGGTGGTGGTGGTGGTGGTGAATATGATGGTGATGGTGATGATGGCTGTAGTGGTGGTGGTGGTGGTGGTGGTGGTGGTGGTGGTGGTGGTGGTGGTGGTGGTGGTGGTGGTGGTGGTGGTGGTGGATATGATGGTGATGGTGATGATGGCTGTAGTGGTGGTGGTGGTGGATATGATGGTGATGGTGATGATGGCTGTAGTGGTGGTGGTGGTGGTGGTGGTGGTGGATATGATGGTGATGGTGATGATGGCTGTAGTGGTGGTGGTGGTGGTGGTGGTGGTGGTGGTGGTGG
>OZ024741.1:15807645-15820145 GCA_964016885.1 Eledone cirrhosa
AAATATATTTGTATAAAACTATATATAGATGTACTAGGTATTAATGAAACGGTAAACATTTAATAAAAATAGTAATTATAAACATTGTTATTAGTTTAATACAACTGTAACTATGATTATGTTATTATACTAGATAAATATATTTGTACAAACTATATATAGAGATATACTAGGTATTAAAACGGTATACATTTAATAAAGAATAACGATTATAATCCTTGTTAGTAGTTTCATATAAGTGTAACTACGATTATGTTATTACACTAGATAAAGATATTTGTACAAACCATACATATATACTAGACACTAATGAAACGGTATATATCCAATAAAAAAAATAGCGATTACAAACATTGTTAGTAGTTCTACCTCCAGCTCAGTGGAGAGATAAACCAATATTTGTCTGCTATTATATCCTGTTAAACATACATAAAAAAGCAAAGCGCAAAACCAACTTTCTGAGTCCTTAAAAACCATCTCAAAATGAGATGGTTAATAACTCTGGAAAATATTTCTTGTAGAGTGCTTCCAAACTACTGTAAAACTCATTCTTTGATGTACTCATTGAATCTTGTTTAACTCTTTAATATATATATATATATATATATAGTTAAAAGAATAGAGGTGTAACACACAAGTTATTATATATTGGTAAACGGAATAGAAAATGCTGACAAATTGTTCACAGTTGAAAAATGGTTTAATTAGGAATAAAAGAGTATTAGTGATTGTATGGGTTAGTATTCAGTTGTGGTTTTAAGTTTTTAAGTTTTTACCGGTTGCGCATTTCTAAATGCTTTTCAAAAATAATTTTGAGATAGAGTGTCCGTGCTGTTTGCTCAGATCAGAGCAAACAGCACGGACACTCTATCTCAAAATTATTTTTGAAAAGCATTTAGAAATGCGCATACACACCAATCCTCGCAAACATTTTGGCACGTCTAACTGACATTCGAGTTAGCACGCAATAAAACTTCAAGAGTCTGGTCAACAGTTGTTAAAGAGCTATTTGCCCGTATTATATGAAGGAGTGATATCTATAAACGTATATTGATGGCATAAATAAAGTCACTTTTATTGACTGTTAATTGCACGGTAATAGATATTATTCCGCTATTTGCAAGGCATTTTAGAATGCCTTATATATATAAGTATATAAGGTTGGGCTATATAACATTACTGCAATCTGTTGTTTTAAACAGATAAATATATGATTACATGTGGCATGTCAACACTACTTCTGCTTACCAAAGGTGGCCCACTTGGCACCGTCTATATGTGTATGTATTGTGTATGTGTATATGTATGTGTGTATATATGTATGTATGTGTGTATGTATGTGTGTCTGTCTGTATGTGTATATATATATATGTGTGTGTGTGTGTGTGTGTGTGTATGTATGTGTGAGTATGTATGTGTGTGTGTATGCATGTATATATGTATGTGTGTGTGTGTGTGTTTATGTATATAGGTATATATGTATGTATGAGTGTCTGTATGTATGTATATATATATATATATATATATATATATATATATATGTATGTGTATGCATGTATGTATGCATGTATGTATGTATATATGTATGTGTGTGTGTGTGTGTTTATGTATATAAGTATATATGTATGTATGAGTGTCAGTATGTGTGTATGTATGTATACATATATGTATGTATGTGTATATGCATGTATGTATGAATGTATGTATGTATGTATGTATATATGTATGTGTGTGTGTGTATTATATCTGTCTAGACATACATATATATACATACATACATACATACATATATACATATATACATATGCCTGTGTTGCGTTTATGTAAGTAAGGATGACTGGATGCACATATGTATGTATATATGTGTGTGTGTGTGTGTGTGTGTGTGTGTGTGTGTGTGTGTGTGTGTGTGTGTTTGTGTATGAGTGTGTTTACAAGAATCTGTATATATCTCTGCTGTCTGCTGTAGTGAATATGCTGTTGGCAGATAGCTTAAGTATGTGTTGATAGATATATGAACAGACATTGTGACAGTGAGGCAGATAGATATATATATATATATATATATATATATAGAGAGAGAGAGAGAGAGAGAGAGAGAGAGAGAGAGAGAGAGAGAGAGATGTTTCTTTATTAGCCACAGGGGCACAAAAGAAGGGGACAAATACAAAGGGGGAAGTTTACATACAATAAAAACGTGTAAAATATTATCACAAATGCAATTTTAAAATTAATCGATTTTCCCCAATAGGGGGAGACAGTTCATATGGGTAACACATACCCCCGAAAAAAATGTGCAACCCTCATCTCCAGGAGTACGAAGAGTTTGTACCCCTTTCCTCTCCTCCTCTTTTTCCTCAACCTACAGGCTGATATAGAGAGAAGGCCCATTCACTCGGGCCATTCTCGCCACTTTCACCCACCTTTCATAAAACTTGCTGGGGTACAGCACCTCTCTCTCCATCCTGATTCTTCTTCCAAAGTGGTATTTGAAAAAAAGAATCAGTTGTTGGCCGGAGAGAAAGGTGTCTGATCTCAGCCCTTTCAACCTCGTCCACCATATAACCTCTTTCGCCATAGCTATCACACTAAAGGAAAACCGCCTCTCCTTCGTTTTTGAAGGAGGGTGGCGGTTTGATTATGACAATGGACTCGGTGGTCAATGGCAGGCCAATATATAGATAGGTAGGTAGGTAGGTAGGTAGACATATTTCTTTATTCGCCACAAGGACCTACAAGAAATGAGACATTACAAGACGTGACGGTGGGGTTTTACATGGAATCGTATAAACTTTAACATTAATAAATAACAATAAACTATATATTAAAAAATTAACAATTGAAATCCCCATTAGGGGGAACGTTACTGCGGGGTTGTTTTACACCCGTGGATAGAACAACCCTCAGCACCAGGAACACGTTATGTAGGTGTTCCCGTCTTCACTCTTTTGTCTTCCTCAACCTACAGGTTTATATACAGAGAAGGCCCATTCACTCGGGCCATTTTTGCCACATTCATCCACCTTTCAGCGAATTTACTGGGGTGTAGCACCTCATAGATAGATAGATAGATAGATAGATAGATAGATATATTTCTTTTATTTGCCACTAGGGCATCAAAAGTGGGACAAGTACAAAGGGGGGAGTTTACACAAAAAGGCGTCCTCAATAAGGAGGAGGCAATAACAAAATATAAAAATAAAATAAGATATAACAAAAAATAAATTTTTAACAAAATCCTCAATAGAGAGGAGGCGCCTTGGGGGGTCGCACACACCCCCGAAAAAGGTGTGCAACCCTTCTCCTCAGGAGCACAGAGAAGGGGTGCTCCCTTGGTCTTTCATCTTCCTCACCTATAGTCTGATGTAGAGTGAAGGCCCATTCACACGGGCCATTCTCGCCACTTTCACCCATCTTTCATAGAAACGGCTGGGGTGCAGCACCTCTCTCTCCATCCTGATCCTTCTTCCGAAATGATATCGGAAGAAACGGACCAGTTGTTGGCCAGAGAGAAAGGTGCCCGACCTCAGTCCTTTCAGACGCGTCCACCATACAACCTCTTTCGCCATGGCTATTACGCACAGAAACACCGCCTCTGCTTCATCTTTGAAGGGGGGAGGCGGCTTGATCATTACAATAGACTCGGTGGTCAACCGGATCGGTCCCACCCTTGACAGCAGTTGTTCGACATAGCCCCACAGATCGGCTACGCCCGAGCAGTGTACTAATGCGTGTGCAACGGTTTCCTCGTCGCACACGTATCTGGGACAGATCTTTTTGGCGGGGTCCCTACCCGGGCGCCCGTGTCTGTAGAGCCTTTCTCGAACGGGTAAAGCCCCTCGGTAGCACTGCCAGGCCAGGGACTTCTGGAAGTTGTCCATAGGTCCCGGGCTGAATGTCCTACCGAACAGGCTGGCCAGTTCGTCCTCCTCCATGTCTAGGGCTTCTCCGAGGGCGTCGTCGCACCTGCTGCGCACCAGCCCTCTATAGAATGTTGCGGTGGAGTCTCCACTGATAACCGGATCCGCCTGCCAGAGGGCGGTGAGCGCCTGGGCACACTCAGTGTGCCAGGCGCCCAGTTTTCTCGGTCTTTGCTTGACCCAGGATTGCAGCTCGGTGAGTGAGACGAGTCTGGGAAAGGTTCGTCTCACAAACGAGGCCCACACCGGTTGTCCGGTGAGGAATACGTAGAGGTGCCGTAGCCTTAATGCGTGTTTACGCATCATTAGCCACGGCATCCCCAGCCCTCCTTTCGAAGGGTGTTGACAGCAGATGGATCTCCTCACCATAGGAGCCCGCCTCTTCCAAAGGAATTGGAAGAGCGCGCGCTCCATCTTGGTGAGCGTTTCCCTTGGGCAGGGCACTACGGTCAGGCGGTAGTAGATGACGGACGCTATGTAGGTGTTCGCCACCTCCGCCCGACCTTTCAGGGATAGTTTGCAACTGGCCCACTTCTGGGTCAGTGCAAACACCCTGTTCGTAACCTCCGCCCAGTTTTTCTCCACCTGGAGGTCCGGTCCGAACCAGACCCCGAGCAACTTCACCGGGCCCTCCGTCCAGCGTCCGACGACGCCATCGGAGGGCATCGGTCTGCCCCTCCACGTGCCGAGTTGCAAACCGATCGACTTGTCCCGGTTCAGCTTAGCCCCTGTGAACTTTTCGTACTCCTCCAGTAAGGTGCCGACCGCCTCGATTTCGGAGGCCGTCGACACCATTACTGTCACGTCATCGGCGTAGGCCGACACCGCTTTCCGCAATCCCGGTTCCAAAGGGATGCCCTGCAACAACTCCAACTTCCGCAGTAGTGGCTCGAGAGTCAACACATACAGAAGGGAGGAGAGAGGGCACCCTTGTCGGATGGACCGCGCGATTTTGAACGGCTCCGAGAGGTAGCCGTTCACCTTAACCCTAGAGCAGATGCGGCTGCTGTGCATAGCAGTGATCCAGCCCCTGAAAACGGGTCCGAAGCCTGCCGCCGCTAGCACCGCATCCAGGTAACCATGGTCGACCCTATCGAACGCCTTAGATTGATCCAAGTTGATCAGAGCCCCACCAAAGCCGGGTTCGTTCCCAACCCTCTCTATGATGTATCGCATGAGGTGGAGGTTGTCATGGATGGACCTGGACGGGATAGCGCATGTCTGCGCATCTCCCACCAAGTTGCCCACGACAAGCGCCAACCTCTTTGCTAGCACCTTGGCCAAAATCTGTAACTCTGTATTTAGCAGTGTTATGGGCCTGAAGTTACTTATTTCGTCCCCCTTGTTCTCGTCCTTCCTCACTAGCGTGACTACGCCCTTGGTCACAGTACAGGGAATTCTCCCGTTCTGTTGCCAGTTGCAGTAGACCGCCTCGAGGAGATCGGGGAACAAGTCCGGCATAGCTAGATATAATTCGTAAGGAAGACCATCGAGACCCGGGGATTTGCGTTTGCCGCATTGGCTCAGCACGTCCTCTATCTCAGCGGCCGAAATCGGCTCCTCGCAGGACTTCGCCTCCCTGTCCGAGAGGCGCGGCAGGCCGTCGAGGTATGGACCGAAGTCCACGTTCCCAACCGGCTCACCGCCCCTCCCGAACAGTCGGGCAAAGTGCCTTTGAAAGGCCTCACACATCTGCTTAGGCTGAAGAATCGTCCGTCCATCCAGGTCTCGCAAAGACCGGATGGTGGATTTAGTTCCACTGTTGGCCTCTGTCACGCGGGCCCAGCTAACAGCTTTGGTCCCCTCGTTCCCTAGAGCACGTATTTTACTTCGGACAACGCAGCCTTCGTGCTTCGCGTCGAAAAACTGGCTCAAAGCCGTTCTCGACGCTAGCACTCTGGCCACGTCGCCGCTTCTAATTGCCTCTTCTACTCTATCTATTAGCTCCCTTTCCTTCCTATTCCTATCCGCAGCTAGAACCTTACTAAATTCTATCGAGACTACTCTAATCTCTCTCTTTAGAGATACCCACCACCTGCTGTTGACGATCGCTCCAGTCAACCGTTCCTTAACTAACGTAACCGTTCCTAGATAGATAGATAGATATATAGATAGATTTCTTTATTTACCATAAAGGCATAAAAAGAAGGGACAAATACAAAGGGGGAGTTTACATATAATCGAGTAAAAAGGGTGTAACATGAAAATAATCGAAAATAACCTCAAAAGGGAGGGGACGTGATGGGGTTTGCACACACCCCCGAAAAAGTGTGCAATCCTTTGCCCGGGGAGCACATGGAGAAGGTGCTCCCCTCTCCTTTACTTCTTTACCTACAGGATGGTATACAGAGAAGGCCCATTTACACGAGCCATTCTCGCCACTATCACCCACCTTTCATAAAACTGCCTGTGGCCAAGCATCTCTCTCTCCATTCTTATCCTTCTTCCGAAGTGATATCGGAAGAAGTAGACCAGACTATGGCCAGAGAGGAAGTTGCCTGACCTCAGACCTTTCAATCGTGTCCACCAAACAGCCTCTTTCAACATGGCTATTACACACAGAAAAACCGCCTTTGCTTCCTTTGTGAAGAGGGGAGGCGGTTTGATTGTCATCACGGACTCGGCGGTCAATTTAATCGGCGCCACCCGCGACAGCAGTTGTTCGGCGTAGCCCCACAGATCAGCCACGCCCGGACATTGCACCAATGCGTGCGCTACGGTTTCTTCGTGACGCACGCATCTAGGGCAAATCTTTTTTGAGGGATCCCTGCCCGGGCGCCCGTGTCTGTAGAGCCTCTCTCGAACGGGTAGAGCCCCTCGGTAGCACTGCCAGGCCAGTGACTTCTGGAAGTTGTCCATTGGTCCTGGGCCGAAAGTCCTACCGAACAGGCTGGCCAGTTCGTCTTCTTCCATGTCCAGCGACTCTCCAAGGGTGTCATCGCCCCTGCTAGCCACCAGCCCTCTATAGAATGATGAGGTGGATTCTCCACCGATGGCCCGGCCCGCTTGCCAGAGAGCCCTGAGCGCCTGAGCACACTCAGTGTGCCAGTCTCCCAGTTTTCCGGATCTTTGCTTGACCCAGGACTGTAGCTCGGTGAGTGAGACGAGTCTCGGAAAGGCTCGTTTCACGAACGGAGCCCACACCGGTTGACCAGTGAGGAATACCTGTAGGTGCCGTAGCCTTAATGCGTGCCTACGCATCATCAACCACGGCATCCCCAGCCCTCCTTTCGAAGGTTGTTGGCAGCAGATGGATCTTCTCACCATAGGAGGACGCTTCTTCCAAAGAAATTGGAAGAGCATGCGTTCCATGGTGGTGAGTGTTTCCTTAGGGCAAGGCACGACAGTCAGGCGGTAGTAAGTGACGGACGCTATGTAAATGTTCGCCACCTCCGCCCGGCCTTTTAGGGACAGCTTACACTTGGCCCATTTCTGGGTTAGTGCAAACACCTTGTTCGTAACCTCGTTCCAGTTCTTTTCCACCTGGAGGTCTGGTCCAAACCAGACCCCAAGCAACTTTACCGGGCCCTCCGTCCAGTGTCCGACGACACCGTCAGGAGGCATCGGTTTGCCTCTCCACGTTCCGAGTTGCAGCCCGATGGATTTTTCCCGGTTCAGTTTCGCTCCTGACAACCTTTCGTACTCCTCCAGTAAGGTACCGATCGCCTCGATCTCCGAGTCGGTTGATACCATTACTGTTACGTCATCGGCGTAGGCCGACACCGCTTTGCTCAATCCTGGTTCCAGGGGGATACCCTGCAACAACTCCAACTTCCTCAGTAAAGGCTCGAGAGTCAATACGTACAGAAGGGAGGAGAGAGGGCACCCCTGTCGAATGGATCGTGTGATTTCGAACGGCTTCGAAAGGTAGCCGTTCACCTTGATCCTAGAACAGATGTGGTTGCTATGTAGGGCAGTGATCCAGCCTCTGAAAACAGGACCGAACCCAGCCGCCGCTAGCACCGCATCCAGGTAACCATGGTCGACCCTATCGAAGGCCTTAGACTGATCCAAGTTGATCAGGGCCCCACCGAAGCCAGGTTTGTTGCCAACCCTCTCTATGATGTATCGCATGAGGTGGAGGTTATCGTGAATGGACCTGGATGGGATAGCACATGTCTGCGCATCTCCCACCAGGCCACCCACGACAAGCGCCAACCTCTTTGCTAACACCTTGGCCAAAATCTTTAACTCTGTGTTTAGCAGGGTTATGGGCCGAAAATTATTTATACTATCCCCCTTGTTCTCGTCCTTCCTCACCAGCGTGACTACGCCCTTGGCTACAGAACAAGGAATTCTCCCGTTCTGCTGCCAATTGCAGTAGACCGCTTCGAGGAGTTCGGAGAAGAAGACCGGCATTGCTAAATAAAGTTCGTAAGGTATACCATCGAGACCTGGAGATTTGCGTCTGCTGCATTGGCTCAGCGCATCTCCGATCTCATCAGCCGAGATTGGTCCCTCGCAGGACTCTGCCTCTTTGTTCGAGAGACGCGGCAGGCCGTCGAGGTATGGACCGAAATCCACGCCCCGGCCCGGACCCTCGCCTCCCCCGAACAATCGGGCAAAGTGCTTTTGAAAGGCCTCGCACATCTGCTTAGGCTCCCGGATCACTCGTCCATCTTCGTCTTGCAACGACCGGATGGTGGATCGATTTCCACTTTTAGCTTCTGTCACGCGGGCCCATCCAACGGCTTTGGCCCCCTCATTACCTAGAGCACGTATTTTACTTCGAATGACGCAGCCTTCATGCTTTGCATCGAAAAACTGGTTCAAGGCCGTCCTCGATGCCAGCACTCTGGCCACATCTTCGCTCTTGATTGCCTCTTCTAATTTACCTGTTAATTCTTTCTCGTTTCTATTCCTATTGGCAGCTAACATCTTGCTATAACTTATTGATTCTGTTCTAATCTCTCTTTTGAGAGATGCCCACCATCGGTTGTTGACGATTGCACCCGTCAACCTCTCCTTAACTAATCTGCTAATCCGGTTTCTGTAAGTCTCTTTTGCCGGTAAAGACAAATTAAGTTTCCAGTAACCGGGACCCTGTCTATGTGTTTTCTCGAGATTGACCACGCAGGTCACTAATTTGTGATCCGTGTAGCCAACCGTGCGCATTTCTGGACAGCTTAATATGTCCCTATCCTTACTTCTAACTAAGAATCTATCTAAGTACGATCTAGATTGACCACTGTGGTTTCTCCAAGTCCAGGTAGGCACAGTTGGAAAATCTAGTCGATATCTATCGACCAAGTTAAAACGGTCGAGTAACCCCTTGAGGCTGTTACACCCCCCTCTATTAGGACATGCTCCTGCATAGTCCCAACGTGCATCCAGGATGTCATTCCAATCCCCCGCTAGAAGCAGGGAACGCGACGTTCCCAGAAAAGTCTCCAAACGCTGGAAGAAGTCGGGCCGTTCAGCTCCGAAAGGGGAGTAGACGGCGACCAGTCTCAAGGCCGCACTTTCACTACTGCCAACGTCTAGCACCAACAAACGACCCTCCGGGTCCGAGTGCACAACCTGTACGGCAAGACCCAGGTGTTTTTGCAGCAGCACGACAACCCCACCCCCACCTCCAGGTTGACAGAGAGATGCATGCACCTCAAAGTCATCGAAGGTGGGGGCCAGCTGCCGCATGACGCTGATTCGAGTCTCACAGATAACCATTACATTTATACTACATGACCTGAGGTCATTTAGAAGCTTTGCTTGCTTCCAAGTTGAGCCCAGGCCACGTGCATTCAAACATCCTACTCTTAACACATCCATGTGGGCGGCAGAGCCAAAGGAGAGTGTAGAGACCTACCTTTCCGCTTCCCGGGGTTCGGGTTGCACGACTTCCATGGGGTCGGGGGTGTTGGGTGAAGGGGTGTCTTGTGGTGGTGTGGGGTCATCGGTGTGTGGTGGGGTTGGGGTGTTTGGAGTTGTGTTGGGGAGGGGAAGGGGAGGGGGAAAGCTTTTTAGTAGGACGCGGTTTATGGGTTTGACAGAGGGTGGTCCTACGTCCTCCTTAAAATCCTTTTTTAGTTTTTGGTAGAGGTTCATTGGGATTTTTATTAGTTTTAAATGTGGGTGGTTTTCTGAAGAAACAAAGTTTACACCTTCGGTTTGTACCGAAGGATTATTGTATATGAGTTCATTTAATTTATTATTGTTTCTGTTGATGTAAGTATAGTGTAGTGTCTTTTTTTTTTTTCCGATGGTGTGAGTGTTTCGAAGAGGGGAGGGGCAGGTTTGGTTTTGTTTGTTGCTGGAGGGGTGTTTTCTGTTTTGTTAGATTGTGTTGCGATTTGGGTGGGGGTTGTTTGTCCTTGTGTGTTTTGCACATGTTTTCTTTTTTTCCTTTTAATCTGTCTGAAGGACTCCGTTTCTTCCTCCGAATTCGTTGGGTTATCTTCAGTGTTGGAGGGAAGAGGTATGTTTGCTGGTAATGTTTCCGTGTTGGTTTTCTTTGTGGGGGAGATGGATGTCACTATGTTAGACTGTGTTGTGTGTTGTGTCTGCGGTGGTTGTGTTGTTTTATTGAGTGAGAGGTTGGGTGGGCCTGTATTTTGTTTTGGGGTAATGTGTTGTGACTGTTTGTGTTGTGGTGGTGTTGTGGTGTTACTGAGGGACGGGTTGGGTGGGACTGAGTTTTGTTGTTTGTTTATCTGTTGTGGTGGTGGTGGTGGAGCTGGTGTTGGTAGCAGGGTTTTCTTTTTGTTGAGTTGGGGACAAGCGGCCTTCAGGTGCCCTCTGCCTGCACAGATATGGCAGGACGGCCTTCTCCCCTCCACGCTAATGTTTATATACCCGTGGTCCTCTAATAGGATTCTGTCGGGTATTTGGGCGATGCGTTCAGGCTTCATTTGTACTACCAGCTCTATACCTGTTCCACTGAACGCATTGCCTGTGGTTTTCCCAATGGAAATCACGTTGTCATTCACTGGATCGATGAAGCCAGCTATGAGCCAGCAGTAGTCCACATCTGGCATCATTGCATCCAGCCATATGCGTTGAGTTTTTTTCCCCATATAAGATGGATAAAAGGTGAAATTTTTCGAACGAATCGGTGACAAAGCACATTTTTTTGCCGCCGATTCGTTCTTCATGATAATTGCTAGGCTTCCATATAGTCTGTCTTTTCTTATGAAAGTTGTTTCATTCAGTACTTCTGCGAGTACTGTTTTGATATCTGCTTGAGAAGGCTGTTCAGGTTTTTTTGTACTGTTGTTGATGGTCCGAAACTTGACCGTTCGGCTTTCAATGTCTTTCGTGAATTCTTGAGGCATTTTTACCAATAAAATACCATTCTCACCTTCACTTATGTATTGTTTTGCGTCCGTGATCCTTCGTACCACATCTGAAATGTTTTCCGCTATATAAGTCAAAGATTTCTTTGTTTTCTGTGCAAATGAAGTCTTGTCGTCTGCTTTGTTTTCTGATATTATGTTATTTTCAACTGTTATTTTTTTGTTTGTTGTGTCTTTGTTTGTGTTATTAGTATTGTCATGCAATTTTTCAAATTTTTTTTCTTCGTTGTTTTCGACATTTAATTTTTTCTCCGCAGATTCGTCCGTTTTTATTTTCATTTTTCCTTCCTTCTCTATGACGTTAGTTGGGAAGGAAGGGAGGACTAAAGCGTGCGAGCTTACAACTCTTACCGCTGTCCCCCCACCACTATTTTCGTTCGCTGCGTTTAACATTTCTGTTAGACGATTGAAATTTTTTACACAAAATTTTTTTTAAAACAGGTTTTTCGCCTCTAGGAGGGGTAAAGATGAGCTGACCCACCGCCTGACAGTTCAGACGGAGGGTCAAGCTACACAATTGTATCAAAATTAAGTTTGAACTCACAAAATTTCCTCAATAAATTTGAACAAAACTTCTGTGCGAAGTGAATGACATCCACACTGTAGAACAGACGACAGCTAGATTGATAGATAGATATATAGATAGATAGATAGATAGATAGGTTCCTCTCTATCTTATTAAGTTCCTCCCCATTTCTCTCTTTCTCTCTCTCATTCTCTCACACACACTGTTTTCATTCTTTCTCTTTCTTTTTGTCGCCGTGTCTCGGCATCAACATATCGATACATATCGATACATATATATATATATATATAATATATATATATATATATATATATATATATATATATATATATATATATATATATATAGGATGAAATACCAATGATGGTTGGCAAATCACTGACGAGGGACTAATTTTATAATATGTAACCCATGTGCAACCACGCAGTTTTCTTCTTTCTTCTCATGTTTTTTTATATATATATATATAGAGAGAGAGAGAGAGAGAGAGAGAGAGAGAGAGAGAGAGAGAGAGAGGAGAGAGAGAGAGTGAGAGAGAGAGAGAGAGAGAGAGAGAGAGAGAGAGAGAGAGAGAGAGAGAGAGAGAGAGAGAGAGAGAGTGTGAAGCTGGAAATAGCACGGAAAATATATTTAAGCGTCTGTTTTTCTTTTTTTATCCTTTCTTTGATTCGTCAAAATGACATTATTGAAAAAATGAGAGGGACAATTCCTTTAAAAAAAGTGTTATAAAGTATATAAAGTATATAAAGTATTACCGGTTTC
>OZ024741.1:15822645-15825145 GCA_964016885.1 Eledone cirrhosa
TCAACTTCTATATGTCTTTCTGTCTGTCTGACTGTCTGTTTTTCTCTCAGTCTGTCTGTCTGCCTCACTTTTTCACTGTCTGTCTGACACACCGCCTGTCTGTCTGTCTGTCTGTCTTCTGTCTTACAATTTAATGTAAAAGACCACAATATAATGTAATGTTTTAAGCCTTCTTCTTCTTCTCCTTCTTCTTCTTAATCATAAATAAATTACCTGTATAATTGTTTCTACTTTAGGCACAAGGCCAGCAATTATTCCAGTGCATTACTGGTACTTTATTTTATCGACCCCGTAAGGATGAAAGGCAAAGTTAACCTCGGCGGGATTTGAACTCAGATCATAAAGGGAGGTAACTCTATGCTGCAACGCATGGCGCCCGACCCTCTACCGATACTGCCAATCCACCGCTGTATAATACTAGGTGGAGATAATCAAGTAAGATCAAGAGCAATTATTATTAAAACATCCACCTTAATATTGTAGCATATTTTTTTATAATGTCTCCTCCTCTCCCCTATCTGATGACGTGGGGGGGGTCTTCTTCTTCTTCTTCTTCTTCTTCTTCTTCTTCTTCTTCTTCTTCTTCTTCGCCCACTTATTCCTGAGAGGGTTGTGGGGAGCAGAGTACTCAAACATTCCTTCCAGCGGGTCCTGTTAGAAGCCACAGTCCCCAACTGATCAGTCTGGATCCCCAAGCGAGACCAGCCAAGCCCCTGGTTGTTGTCCAACCATCTTGTTCAGAGTCTACCTCTGGGTCTCCTGCCGGTTGGTTTTGCCCTTAAAATCCGGCGATTCTTTCCAGGGACATTCTAACCACATCTTTTAAGCCGGTAAACAAAACACGTATGGATAGAAATTCGTCCACGTGCCCATGTGACTTATAATTAACAAGCGCACGCACACGCACGAACACACACACACACACACACACACATGTGTACACATGTACACACACAGGTTCATACACACTCACACAAATAATCATTTTCGTCGTCCGCATCATCAAAAGCGCTGCCAACATTCCATCACCATTATCATCACCATCATCATCATCACCATCATCATCATCACAATCATCACCATCATCATCACCATCATAATCATCGTCACCATCATCATCACCATCATCATTGTCGTCGGCGTCGTCCTCATCTTAAACATTACCACAATTTGCACCTCCACCACAACCACCCCACCCCCACCACCACATCCCCCACCACCACCACCTCCACCACAACCACACCCACCCCCACCACCACAACCACCACCACCACCTCCACCACCACCTCCACAACAACCACCACCACCACAACCACCACCACCACCACCTCCACCTGTACCACCACCTCCACCACAACCACCACCACCACCACCTCCACCTGTACCACCACCTCCACCACAACCACCACCACCTCAACCACCACAACCACCACCACCTCCACCACCACCACCTCCACCACAACCACCCCCACCACCACAACCACCACCACCACCTCCACCACAACCACCACCACCACCTCAACCACCACCTCCACCACAACCACCACAACCACCACCACCACCACCTCCACCACCACCACAACCACCCCCACCACCACAACCACCACCACCACCTCCACCACAACCACCACCACCATCTCAACCACCACCTCCACCACAACCACCACAACCACCACCACCTCCACCACCACCACAACCACCCCCACCACCACAACCACCACCACCACCTCCACCACAACCACCACCACCACCTCAACCACCACCTCCACCACAACCACCACAACCACCACCACCTCCACCTCCACCACCACCACAACCACCCCCACCACCACAACCACCACAACCACCACCACCACCTCCACCACCTCCACCTCCACCACCACCTCCACCACAACCACCTCCACCACCACCACCACCACAACCACCCCCACCACCACAACCACCACAACCACCACCACCACCTCCACCACCTCCACCTCCACCACCACCTCCACCACAACCACCCCACCATCACCTCCACCACCACCACCTCCACCACAATCACCCCCACCACCACACCCACCACCACCACCTCCACCACAACCACCACCACCACCTCCACCACCACCTCCACCACAACCACCCCCACCACAACCACCACTACCTCCACTACCTCCACTACAACCACCCCCACCACAACCACCACAACCACCACCACCTCCACCACCACCACCTCCACCATAACCACCTCCACCACCACCACCACCACAACCACCTCCACCTCCACCACCACCACCTCCACCACCACCTCCACCACAACCACCTCCACCACACCACCACCACCACCACCTCCACTACAACCACCACCACCACCTCCACCCCCGCCTCCACCACCCCCACCCCCACCTCCACCACCCCCACCCCCACCACAACCACCTCCGCTACAACCACCACCACCACCACCACCACCACAACCACCTCCACCTCCACCACCCCCACCACAACCACCAGAACCATCACC
>OZ024741.1:15837645-15842645 GCA_964016885.1 Eledone cirrhosa
TGAGGGTGGCAGTGGAGGTGGGGGTGATGGGGGTGTTGGGGGGATGAGGGTGGCAGTGGAGGTGGGGGTGATGGTGGTGTTGGGGGGATGAGGGTGGCAGTGGAGGTGGGGGTGACGGGGGTGTTGGGGGGATGAGGGTGGCAGTGGAGGTGGGGGTGATGGGGATGTTGGGGGGATGAGGGTGGCAGTGGAGGTGGGGGTGATCGTGGTGTTGGGGGGATGAGGGTGGCAGTGGAGGTGGGGTTGATGGTGGTGTTGGGGGGATGAGGGTGGCAGTGGAGGTGGTGGTGATGGTGGTGTTGGGGGGATGAGGGTGGCAGTGGAGGTGGGGGTGATGGTGGTTTTGGGGGGATGAGGGTGGCAGTGGAGGTGGGGGTGATCGTGGTGTTGGGGGGATGAGGGTGGCAGTGGATGTGGGGTTGATGGTGGTGTTGGGGGGATGAGGGTGGCAGTGGAGGTGGGGGTGATGGTGGTGTTGGGGGGATGAGGGTGGCAGTGGAGGTGGGGGTCATGGGGTGTTGGGGGGATGAGGGTGCCATGGAGGTGGGGGTGATGGTGGTGTTGGGGGGATGAGGGTGGCAGTGGAGGTGGGGGTGATGGGGGTGTTGGGGGGATGAGGGTGGCAGTGGAGGTGGGGGTGATCGTGGTGGTGGGGGGATGAGGGTGGCAGTGGAGGTGGGGTTGATGGTGGTGTTGGGGGGATGAGGGTGACAGTGGAGGTGGGGATGATGGTGGTGTTGGGGGGATGAGGGTGGCAGTGGAGGTGGGGTTGATGGTGGTGTTGGGGGGATGAGGGTGGCAGTGGAGGTGGGGGTGATCGTGGTGGTGGGGGGATGAGGGTGGCAGTGGAGGTGGGGTTGATGGTGGTGTTGGGGGGATGAGGGTGCCAGTGGGGAGGTGGGGGTGATGGTGGTGTTGGAGGGATGAGGGTGGCAGTAGAGGTGGGGTTGATGGTGGTGTTGGGGGGATGAGGGTGGCAGTGGAGGTGGGGGTGATGATGGTGTTGGGGGGATGAGGGTGGCAGTGGAGGTGGGGTTGATGGTGGTGTTGGGGGGATGAGGGTGGCAGTGGAGGTGGGGTTGATGGTGGTGTTGGGGGGATGAGGGTGGCAGTGGAGGTGGGGGTGATCGTGGTGTTGGGGGGATGAGGGTGGCAGTGGAGGTGGGGGTGATCGTGGTGGTGGGGGGATGAGGGTGGCAGTAGAGGTGGGGGTGATCGTGGTGGTGGGGGGATGAGGGTGGCAGTGGAGGTGGGGGTGATGGGGGTGTTGGAGGGATGAGGGTGGCAGTGGAGGTGGGGTTGATGGTGGTGTTGGGGGGATGAGGGTGGCAGTGAAGGTGGGGGTGATGATGGTGTTCGGGGGGTGAGGGTGGCAGTGGAGGTGGGGGTGATGGTGGTGTTGGGGGAATGAGGGTGGCAGTAGAGGTGGGGTGATGGGTGTGTTGGTGGGATGAGGGTGGCAGTGGAGATGGGGTTGATGGTGGTGTTGGGGGGATGAGGGTGGCAGTAGAGGTGGGGATGATGGTGGTGTTGGGGGGATGAGGGTAGCAGTGGAGGTGGGGGTGATGGTGGCGTTGGCGGGATGAGGGTGGCAGTGGAGGTGGGGGTGATGGTGCTGTTGGAGGGATGAGTGTGGCAGTGGAGGTGGGGGTGATGGTGGTGTTGGGGGGATGAGGGTGACGGTGGAGGTGGGGGTGATGGGGTGTTGGGGTGAGGTGGCAGTGGTAAAGCTGGTGGGGTGGCGGTGGAGATGGGGGTGATGGGGGTGTTGGGGTGAGCTGGCAGTGGTGGAGCTGGTGGGGTGGCGGTGGAGATGGGGGTGATGATGGTGTTGGGGGGTTAAGGGTGGCAGTGGAGATGGGGGTGATGGTGGTATTGGAGTGAGATGGCAGTGGTGGAGGTGGTGGGGTTGCGGTGGAGATGGGGGTGATGGCGGTGTTGGGGTGTGGTGGCAGTGGAGATGGGGGTAACTATGGTGTTGGCGCTAATGATCGTGTTGGTGGAGATGGTGGTCGTGTTGGCGGTGGCTGAGGTTGACGTCGTCATGAGTTGGTGGTGGCGGCGGACGTGGTGTTGGGATGGAGATGGTGGTGGCGAGGTGTCACAGAGATAGAAGGGCGTGTCATGGTGGTAGTGTATGGTAGGGTGGGGAGGTGTCACAGATATAAAAGGGGGTGTCATGGTGGTAGTGTATGGTAGGGTGGAGAGGTGTCACAGATATAAAAGGGGGTGTCATGGTGGTAGTGTATGGTAGGGTGGAGAGGTGTCACAGAGATAGAAGGGCGTGTCATGGTTGGAGTGTATGGTAGGGTGGGGAGGTGTCACAGAGATAGAAGGGGGTGTCATGGTTGGAGTGTATGGTAGGGTGGGGAGGTGTCACAGAGATAGAAGGGGGTGTCATGGTTGGAGTGTATGGTAGGGTGGGGAGGTGTCACAGAGATAGAAGGGGGTGTCATGGTTGGAGTGTATGGTAGGGTGGGGAGGTGTCACAGAGATAGAAGGGGGTGTCATGGTTGGAGTGTATGGTAGGGTGGGGAGGTGTCACAGAGATAGAAGGGGGTGTCATGGTGGTAGTGTATGGTAGGGTGGGGAGGTGTCACAGAGATAGAAGGGGGTGTCATGGTGGTAGTGTATGGTAGGGTGGGGAGGTGTCACAGAGATAGAAGGGGGTGTCATGGTGGTAGTGTATGGTAGGGTGGAGAGGTGTCACAGAGATAGAAGGGCGTGTCATGGTTGGAGTGTATGGTAGGGTGGGGAGGTGTCACAGAGATAGAAGGGGGTGTCATGGTTGGAGTGTATGGTAGGGTGGGGAGGTGTCACAGAGATAGAAGGGGGTGTCATGGTTGGAGTGTATGGTAGGGTGGGGAGGTGTCACAGAGATAGAAGGGGGTGTCATGGTTGGAGTGTATGGTAGGGTGGGGTGGTGTCACAGAGATAGAAGGGGGTGTCATGGTTGGAGTGTATGGTAGGGTGGGGAGGTGTCACAGAGATAGAAGGGGGTGTCATGGTTGGAGTGTATGGTAGGGTGGGGAGGTGTCACAGAGATAGAAGGGGGTGTCATGGTGCTAGTGTATGGTAGGGTGGGGAGGTGTCACAGAGATAGAAGGGGGTGTCATGGTTGGAGTGTATGGTAGGGTGGGGAGGTGTCACAGAGATAGAAGGGGGTGTCATGGTTGGAGTGTATGGTAGGGTGGGGAGGTGTCACAGAGATAGAAGGGGGTGTCATGGTTGGAGTGTATGGTAGGGTGGGGAGGTGTCACAGATATAGAAGGGGGTGTCATGGTGGTAGTGTATGGTAGGGTGGGGAGGTGTCACAGAGATAGAAGGGGGTGTCATGGTGGTAGTGTATGGTAGGGTGGGGAGGTGTCACAGAGATAGAAGGGGGTGTCATGGTTGGAGTGTATGGTAGGGTGGGGTGGTGTCACAGAGATAGAAGGGGGTGTCATGGTTGGAGTGTATGGTAGGGTGGGGAGGTGTCACAGAGATAGAAGGGCGTGTCATGGTTGGAGTGTATGGTAGGGTGGGGTGGTGTCACAGAGATAGAAGGGGGTGTCATGGTTGGAGTGTATGGTAGGGTGGGGTGGTGTCACAGAGATAGAAGGGGGTGTCATGGTTGGAGTGTATGGTAGGGTGGGGAGGTGTCACAGAGATAGAAGGGCGTGTCATGGTTGGAGTGTATGGTAGGGTGGGGAGGTGTCACAGAGATAGAAGGGGGTGTCATGGTTGGAGTGTATGGTAGGGTGGGGAGGTGTCACAGAGATAGAAGGGGTGTCATGGTTGGAGTGTATGGTAGGGTGGGGAGGTGTCACAGAGATAGAAGGGGGTGTCATGGTTGGAGTGTATGGTAGGGTGGGGAGGTGTCACAGAGATAGAAGGGGGTGTCATGGTTGGAGTGTATGGTAGGGTGGGGAGGTGTCACAGAGATAGAAGGGGGTGTCATGGTTGGAGTGTATGGTAGGGTGGGGAGGTGTCACAGAGATAGAAGGGGTGTCATGGTTGGAGTGTATGGTAGGGTGGGGAGGTGTCACAGAGATAGAAGGGGGTGTCATGGTTGGAGTGTATGGTAGGGTGGGGAGGTGTCACAGAGATAGAAGGGGGTGTCATGGTTGGAGTGTATGGTAGGGTGGGGAGGTGTCACAGAGATAGAAGGGGGTGTCATGGTTGGAGTGTATGGTAGGGTGGGGAGGTGTCACAGAGATAGAAGGGGGTGTCATGGTTGGAGTGTATGGTAGGGTGGGGAGGTGTCACAGAGATAGAAGGGGGTGTCATGGTTGGAGTGTATGGTAGGGTGGGGAGGTGTCACAGAGATAGAAGGGGGTGTCATGGTTGCAGTGTATGGGAGGGTGAGGGAGAAGGTGGTGGTGTAGTGTCAAGGAAGGTGTCACAGAGATAGAAGGGGGTGTCATGGTGGTAGTGTATGAGAGGGTGGGGAGGTGTCACAGAGATAGAAGGGGGTGTCATGGTTGGAGTGTATGGTAGGGTGGAGAGGTATCACAGAGATAGAAGGGGGTGTCATGGTGGTAGTGTATGGTAGGGTGGGGTGGTGTCACCCAGATAGAAGGGGGTGTCATGGTTGGTGACATTGCTGTCGTAGTGTTGGAGACAGTGAAGGAAATAGTGGTAATAACTTTCTACTTTTCACACACGGCTAACAATTAGAAATGAAGGGCAATGTTAATTAAATAGACCCGAATGTATTACTGGTACCTTATTTTATCGAACCCTGTAAGGATGAAAGTCAAAGCTAACCTGAGCGGGATGGTGGTGACGGCGGCGACAAACATGATGATGATGATGATTATGATGATGATGATGATGATGGTGATGGTGATGGTGTGTGATGGTGGTGGTGATGGTGATGTTGTTGGTGGTGGTTGTGTTGCTGTTGTTGGTGGTGGTGGTGTCTATTCTGAGCTAATTGATTCCGGTCATCGACCTAACCATCACCACCATCACCACCACCATCATCTTCACCACCACTATCACCACCATCACCATCA
>OZ024741.1:15852645-15862645 GCA_964016885.1 Eledone cirrhosa
TCAATACGGCGCCCCTAGGACTACCTCATAAGTTACGGGACCATGCATTAATTCTATAACAGACAACATTCTAAACTATAGTAGCCTCAACTATACACTACAACCACTGACAAACTGTGTCCTCTTTAAACCGTCTATGTTGCTACTATAACAGTATTTGTTGGAACCACCAAACTACCATCACTGTCTAACCTCACCTGTTGTATCGCATTCGATGGCTTATAAGACGCACCTCAATATGTACAGGCATTAAGAAATGGGTTTAAACTACGAATGTCAGGTGAAGGGTATAAAGTTTGTACATCGTAGGTTTTTTTTTATCATTCTACATCGTAATTCTAGTTGTAATATTTCACTACATTTTGGCAGTATCGGTAGAGGGTCGGACGCCATGCTTTGCAGCACAGTTACGTCCCTTTACGGACTGAGTTCAAATCCCGCCGAGCTTAACTTTGCCTTTCATCCTTACGGGGTCGATAAAATAAGTACCAGTAATGCACTGGTTAATTGCTGGCCTTGTGCCAAAAGTAGAAACAATTATTAAAACAAGGAAGTGTGAAAATAGGTTTGTTTTATTCTCTACATTGCATTTGTTTTTAATATTTAGTACAGTTTAAGGGCGGTGGATTAGCAGTATCGGTAGAGGGTCAGACGCCATACTTTACAACATAGAGTTACGGCCCTTTATGATCTGAGTTCAAATTCCGCCGAGGTTAGCTTTGCTTTTCATCCTTACGGGTCGATAAAATAAAGTACCAGTCATGCACTGGTGTCGATTTAATCGACTTCCCCTCCCCCCAAATTGCTGGTCTTGTGCCTATATAAAAAAAAACAATATTTAGTACAGTTTAATTTAAGGGTCACTACAGCACTAGAACTCCACTCGCCAGTAACCCAAACTGACCCTAGACCTTATAAGACACAGGGTGATTTTCTGGAACATTTTTGGTAAAAAAAAGGTGCGTCTTATAAGCTGTAATTCATTTCTGGTTATCCTTTGTCATCTCATTTCCCTCCACCCTAGAATAGCATGACTACAATACTCCTGTCCCGTCATAACCCTTTGTTACAATTCCTCCTGGGGCCACCACCTCCTTAAAAGCCAAAGACGGATCTTTTATGTGGTCGCTCGACCTGAAAGAAATAACAGCCAGATCACCCTCAAATCCTGCAATATTTGAAAAAGACCTATTGTATGGTGTGGTCCCGTAACACCGAAAGTGTCGAAGGGGAACCGTTGTGGTATACTGCGTTTCTTGGACATTTTAAAACCTGGTGGAACCCCCCCCCCCCTGTCCAGAACTACCTAGCTATGGTTACAGTGGGGATAGTTTTTTATCATAGATTTGTCCAATCATATGTTGACCTGAGGCTAAATAACAATATAGGAAAAGAAAGGGGATGATCGTCACCTCGGTCCAAGGAGACATGGTTCCCATCCACTGGACTTTTCATTACTGTTAGTATTTGCTGGTCACAACTCTTGGTGCAAGGAGCAGCTTGAAATAAAGTATTTTACTCACCATAAACACAACACGCCGCCTTGATTCAGGAATCGATCCCATGACTTTCTCTTCATCAGACAAACAGCCTAATGCCTAAAGCACGTGCTTCCAACAACAACAACAATAACAACAACAGAAACAACCTAATCAACCACACCAAGTAACATAAACCCCTGCCCCTAAAAGTTCAAGCTGATTACAACTTTATTGACCCAACCAATCAAAGAGGGAGGTGGTGGGATGATGGGAGGGGTTAGCAGGGGATAGTAACCCTGTCCCTTACAATTCCCTACACTCTCCTCTCTTTTTCTCCTGGGAGGACAAGACAATAACAACAACAACAAGAACCGTCAGGCACCAAAACAAATGACTATGAAAGTTACACCATCTACCCACACTCCACCACCACACCATCACCACTACCACACCACCACCACCACACCACCACTAAACACGACCACCACACCTCCACCACTACCACCACCACCGCCACCACCACTAAACACCGCCACCGCCACTAAAACCACCACCGCCACTACCACATCTCCACCCCCACACCACCACCACTACCACTACCACCACCACCGCCACCACCACTAAACATCACCATCACCACCACCACCACCACCACCACATCCACCCCTATTGTCGTGGTAATCCATGATGTCTCAGCCAGCCGTTACAATAACATTGTTGTTGTTGTTATTGTTGTTGGTGGTGGTGGTAGTGGTGGTGGTGGTGGTGTTGGTAGTTGTGTTGATGTGGTGGTGGTGGTGGTGGCGGTGGTGGTGGTGGTGATGTGATAGTAGTGGTGGTGGTGTTAGTGGTGCCGGTTTTAATATGTGGTGGTCAGGGTGAAGGTTGTGGTGGTTGTGGTGCTAGTGGTGGTGATATGCTGGAGATGGTGGTAGTGATGGAGGTGGTGTTTGGTGGTGGTGGTGGTGGTGTTTGGTGGTGATATATTGGAGATGGCGATGTGATGGTGGTGGTGTTGGTGGTGTTTGGTGGTGGAGGTAGTGGTGGTGTTGGTAGTGTTTGGTGGTGGAGGTAGTGGTGGTGTTGGTGGTGTTTGGTGGTGGAGGTAGTGGTGGTGTTGGTGTGTGGTGGTGGAGTTAGTGGTTGTGTTGGTGTTTGGTGGTGGAGGTAGTGGTGGTGTTGGTGGTGTTTGGTGGTGGAGGTAGTGGTGGTGTTGGTGTGTGGTGGTGGAGTTAGTGGTTGTGTTGGTGTTTGGTGGTGGAGGTAGTGGTGGTGTTGGTGGTGTTTGGTGGTGGAGGTAGTGGTGGTGAGGGTGGTGTTTGGTGGTGGAGGTAGTGGTGGTGTTGGGGTGTGGTGGTGGAGTTAGTGGTTGTGTTGGTGTTTGGTGGTGGAGGTAGTGGTGGTGGTGTTGGTGTTTGGTGGTGGGGGTAGTGGTGGTGTGGGTGGTGTTTGGTGGTGGAGGTAGTGGTGGTGTTGGTGTGTGGTGGTGGAGTTAGTGGTTGTGTTGGTGTTTGGTGGTGGAGGTAGTGGTGGTGGTGTTGGTGTTTGGTGGTGGGGGTAGTGGTGGTGTGGGTGGTGTTTGGTGGTGGAGGTAGTGGTGGTGTTGGTGTGTGGTGGTGGAGTTAGTGGTTGTGTTGGTGTTTGGTGGTGGAGGTAGTGGTGGTGGTGTTGGTGTTTGGTGGTGGGGGTAGTGGTGGTGTTGGTGGTGTTTGGTGGTGGAGGTAGAGGTGGTGGTGTTGGTGTTTGGTGGTGGAGGTAGTGGTGGTGTTGGTAGTGTTTGGTGGTGGAGGTAGTGGTGGTGTTGGTGGTGTTTGGTGGTGGAGGTAGTGGTGGTGTTGGTGTTTGGTGGTGGGGGTAGTGGTGGTGTTGGTAGTGTTTGGTGGTGGAGGTAGTGGTGGTGTTGGTGGTGTTTGGTGGTGGGGGTAGTGGTGGTGTTGGTGGTGTTTGGTGGTGGAGGTAGTGGTAGTGTTGGTGGTGTTTGGTGGTGGAGGTAGTGGTGGTGTTGGTGGTGTTTGGTGGTGGTGGTAGTGGTGGTGTTGGTAGTGTTTGGTGGTGGGGGTAGTGGTGGTGTTGGTAGTGTTTGGTGGTGGAGGTAGTGGTGGTGTTGGTAGTGTTTGGTGGTGGGGGTAGTGGTGGTGTTGGTAGTGTTTGGTGGTGGAGGTAGTGGTGGTGTTGGTGGTGTTTGGTGGTGGTGGTAATGGTGGTGTGGGTGGTGTTTGGTGGTGGAGGTAGTGGTGGTGTTGGTGTGTGGTGGTGGAGTTAGTGGTTGTGTTGGTGTTTGGTGGTGGAGGTAGTGGTGGTGGTGTTGGTGTTTGGTGGTGGGGGTAGTGGTGGTGTTGGTAGTGTTTGGTGGTGGAGGTAGTGGTGGTGTTGGTGGTGTTTGGTGGTGGGGGTAGTGGTGGTGTTGGTGGTGTGTGGTGGAGGTAGTGGTGGTGTTGGTGGTGTTTGGTGGTGGAGGTAGTGGTGGTGTTGGTAGTGTTTGGTGGTGGAGGTAGTGGTGGTGTTGGTGGTGTGTGGTGGTGGAGGTAGTGGTGGTGTTGGTGGTGTGTGGTGGTGGAGGTAGTGGTGGTGTTGGTAGTGTAGTGTGTGGTGGTGGAGGTAGTGGTGGTGTTGGTAGTGTGTGGTGGTGGAGGTAGTGGTGGTGTTGGTGGTGTGTGGTGGTGGAGGTAGTGGTGGTGTTGGTAGTGTTTCGTGGTGGAGGTAGTGGTGGTGTTGGTGGTGTGTGGTGGAGGTAGTGGTGGTGTTGGTGGTGTGTGGTGGAGGTAGTGGTGGTGTTGGTGGTGTGTGGTGGTGGAGGTAGTGGTGGTGTTGGTGGTGTGTGGTGGAGGTAGTGGTGGTGTTGGTGGTGTGTGGTGGAGGTAGTGGTGGTGTTGGTGGTGTGTGGTGGAGGTAGTGGTGGTGTTGGTGGTGTTTGGTGGTGGAGGTAGTGGTGGTGTTGGTGGTGTTTGGTGGTGGAGGTAGTGGTGGTGTTGGTGGTGTGTGGTGGTGGAGGTAGTGGTGGTGTTGGTAGTGTTTGGTGGTGGAGGTAGTGGTTGTGTTGGTGTTGTTTGGTGGTGGAGGTAGTGGTGGTGTTGGTGGTGTGTGGTGGAGGTAGTGGTGGTGTTGGTGGTGTGTGGTGGAGGTAGTGGTGGTGTTGGTAGTGTTTGGTGGTGGAGGTAGTGGTGGTGTTGGTGGTGTTTGGTGGTGGAGGTATTGGTGGTGTTGGTAGTGTGTGGTGGTGGAGGTAGTGGTGGTGTTGGTGTTTGGTGGTGGAGATAGTGGTGGTGTTGGTAGTGTTTGGTGGTGGAGGTAGTGGTGGTGTTGGTAGTGTTTGGTGGTGGAGGTAGTGGTGGTGTTGGTGGTGTGTGGTGGAGGTAGTGGTGGTGTTGGTAGTGTTTGGTGGTGGAGGTAGTGGTGGTGTTGGTGGTGTGTGGTGGTGGAGGTAGTGGTGGTGTTGGTAGTGTCTGGTGGTGGAGGTAGTGGTGGTGTTGGTGTTGTTTGGTGGTGGAGGTAGTGGTGGTGTTGGTGGTGTGTGGTGGTGGAGGTAGTGGTGGTGTTGGTGGTGTTTGGTGGTGGAGGTAGTGGTGGTGTTGGTGGTGTGTTGTGGTGGAGGTAGTGGTGGTGTTGGTAGTGTTTGTTGTTGGAAGTAGTGGTGTTGGTGTTGGTGTTTGGTGGTGGAGGTAGTGGTGGTGTTGGTGGTGTGTGGTGGTGGAGGTAGTGGTGGTGTTGGTGGTGTTTGGTGGTGGAGGTAGTGGTGGTGTTGGTAGTGTGTGGTGGAGGTAGTGGTGGTGTTGGTGGTGTGTGGTGGTGGAGGTAGTGGTGGTGTTGGTGGTGTTTGGTGGTGGAGGTAGTGGTGGTGTTGGTGGTGTGTGGTGGTGGAGGTAGTGGTGGTGTTGGTAGTGTTTGGTGGTGGAGGTAGTGGTGGTGTTGGTGGTGTTTGGTGGTGGAGGTAGTGGTGGTGTTGGTAGTGTTTGGTGGTGGAGGTAATGGTGGTGTTGGTGGTGTTTGGTGGTGGAGGTAGTGGTGGTGTTGGTGGTGTTTGGTGGTGGAGGTAGTGGTGGTGTTGGTGGTGTGTGGTGGAGGTAGTGGTGGTGTTGGTGGTGTTTGGTGGTGGAGGTAGTGGTGGTGTTGGTAGTGTGTGGTGGTGGAGGTAGTGGTGGTGTTGGTGGTGTGTGGTGGAGGTAGTGGTGGTGTTGGTGGTGTTTGGTGGTGGAGGTAGTGGTGGTGTTGGTGGTGTTTGGTGGTGGAGGTAGTTGTGGTGTTGGTAGTGTTTGGTGGTGGAGGTAGTGGTGGTGTTGGTGGTGTTTGGTGGTGGAGGTAGTGGTGGTGTTGGTGGTGTGTGGTGGAGGTAGTGGTGGTGTTGGTGGTGTTTGGTGGTGGAGGTAGTGGTGGTGTTGGTGGTGTTTGGTGGTGGAGGTAGTTGTGGTGTTGGTAGTGTTTGGTGGTGGAGGTAGTGGTGGTGTTGGTGTTTGGTGGTGGAGGTAGTGGTGGTGTTGGTAGTGTTTGGTGGTGGAGGTAGTGGTGGTGTTGGTGGTGTTTGGTGGTGGAGGTAGTGGTGGTGTTGGTGGTGTGTGGTGGAGGTAGTGGTGGTGTTGGTGGTGTTTGGTGGTGGAGGTAGTGGTGGTGTTGGTGGTGTTTGGTGGTGGAGGTAGTTGTGGTGTTGGTAGTGTTTGGTGGTGGAGGTAGTGGTGGTGTTGGTGGTGTTTGGTGGTGGAGGTAGTGGTGGTGTTGGTGGTGTTTGGTGGTGGAGGTAGTGGTGGTGTTGGTGGTGTGTGGTTGAGGTAGTGGTGGTGTTGGTGGTGTGTGGTGGTGGAGGTAGTGGTGGTGTTGGTGGTGTGTGGTGGTGGAGGTAGTGGTGGTGTTGGTAGTCTTTGGTGGTGGAGGTAGTGGTGGTGTTGGTGGTGTTTGGTGGTGGGGGTAGTGGTGGTGTTGGTGGTGTTTGGTGGTGGAGGTGGTGTTGGTGGTGTGTGGTGGAGGTAGTGGTGGTGTTGGTGGTGTTTGGTGGTGGAGGTAGTGGTGGTGTTGGTGGTGTTTGGCGGTGGAGGTAGTGGTGGTGTTGGTAGTGTTTGGTGGTGGAGGTAGTGGTGGTGTTGGTGGTGTTTGGTGGTGGAGGTAGTGGTGGTGTTGGTGGTGTTTGGTGGTGGAGGTAGTGGTGGTGTTGGTGTTTGCTGGTGGAGGTAGTGGTGGTGTTGGTAGTGTGTGGTGGTGGAGGTAGTGGTGGTGTTAGTGGTGTTTGGTGGTGGAGGTAGTGGTGGTGTTGGTGGTGTGTGGTGGAGGTAGTGGTGGTGTTGGTGGTGTTTGGTGGTGGAGGTAGTGGTGGTGTTGGTGGTGTGTGGTGGAGGTAGTGGTGGTGTTGGTGGTGTTTGGTGGTGGAGGTAGTGGTGGTGTTGGTAGAGTGTGGTGGTGGAGGTAGTGGTGGTGTTGGTGGTGTGTGGTGGAGGTAGTGGTGGTGTTGGTGTTGTTTGGTGGTGGAGGTAGTGGTGGTGTTGGTAGTGTTTGGTGGTGGAGGTAGTGGTGGTGTTGGTGATGTGTGGTGGAGGTAGTGGTGGTGTTGGTGGTGTTGGTAGTGTGTGGTGGTGGAGGTAGTGGTGGTGTTGGTGCTGTTTGGTGGTGGAGGTAGTGGTGGTGTTGGTAGTGTGTGGTGGTGGAGGTAGTGGTGGTGTTGGTGCTGTTTGGTGGTGGAGGTAGTGGTGGTGTTGGTAGTGTTTGGTGGTGGAGGTAGTGGTGGTGTTGGTAGTGTGTGGTGGTGGGGGTAGTGGTGGTGTTGGTGCTGTTTGGTGGTGGAGGTAGTGGTGGTGTTGGTGTTGTTTGGTGGTGGAGGTAGTGGTGGTGTTGGTAGTGTGTGGTGGTGGAGGTAGTGGTGGTGTTGGTAGTGTGTGGTGGTGGAGGTAGTGGTGGTGTTGGTGGTGTGTGGTGGTGGAGGTAGTGGTGGTGTTGGTAGTGTGTGGTGGTGGAGGTAGTGGTGGTGTTGGTAGTGTGTGGTGGTGGAGGTAGTGGTGGTGTTGGTGGTGTGTGGTGGTCGAGGTAGTGCTGGTGTTGGTAGTGTGTGGTGGTGGAGGTAGTGGTGGTGTTGGTGCTGTTTGGTGGTGGAGGTAGTGGTGGTGTTGGTAGTGTGTGGTGGTGGAGGTAGTGGTGGTGTTGGTGGTGTTTGGTGGTGGAGGTAGTGGTGGTGTTGGTAGTGTTTGGTGGTGGAGGTAGTGGTGGTGTTGGTAGTGTTTCCATTATTAACGAAGTGGTTGGTGTGTTACAGCCACAACTATAAAACCGTAGGTTCTATACCTGGCCAAGATCAGGGTCTGATTTGACGAGCGAATCCCTTTTATTTAGGGGGGGGGTCAGGCTTGGATAAACTGATAATGTCCTTCCAGCCATGCCCATCCTGTCTTGGTTTTAATTATACGTATCTCTCTTGAAGAACATTTTCTAATATGTCCGTCATTTTTTAAGATGGCTTCGATTGATTTAGCTGCCATTTCTAGCAGGTTGAGTGGTCTGCTGGAGACTTCAATATTGTTCTTGTTATTGCTGTTGTAACTGAAGTTGTTGTTGTGATTGTTGTTGATGTAATTGTTGTTGTTTTTATCGTTGTAAATACGTTGTTGCAATTTTAGTTGTTGTTGTAATCATAGATTTTGTTGTTATTGTTGATGGTGGTGGTGGTGGTGGTGTTGTTGTAGTCTTTGTTATTGCTGTTGGTTGTGGAGGAGGTGGCGGTGGTGGGGTGGGGGTAGTGCTGCTGCTGCTGTTGGTGATGGTGGTGGTGATGGTGTTGTTATTGTAGTTGTTATTATTGTTGCTGCTGCTGCTGTAATAACAATGGCGGTAGTATAAAGACAACCTACTCCAAACCACGAGGTACTGCACTCGATCCCTTGTGTAGCTTCATTGATATGTGGGTGACATTTGGTAGACGGAAACTGTTTGGAAGCCCGTTGGATGAACTCTATTTGTAATTCAATGTTCCAACTTTATCATATGACTAGCCGAATTACCCGCGCCTTGCTGCGTTTCACACATTTTTTTTGTAAGAAAATGATGAATATAATTTATGGAGAAAAACTCTGTATTTCAATATTACTCAATGTAAAATGTAATGCATGAAAAATTGGAAAACATTATTTTTTAACATTTATAAATACATGAAAATATATTTCATACTTTGTCCTAATGAAGATCTTCAGGGTAAACAACATTTCTTGTCTTTCTTTGATTGGCTAAAATGTAGAGATTTGTTGAAGTTCAAGTCCTTGAAACAGCCACATAAAACATGCCATTACTGAAACATGAGTTTGTCAGATCTATACCAATAGTTTTGAAAGTTTGACCTTGACTCTTATTGATGCTCATGGCAAAGTATGGCCCCACTGGGAACTGCAGCCTCTTAAATGTAAAAGGCGACTCGCTATCACTTGGTATAAGTGGAATACTCGGAATGAGAAGAGCTTCACCTTTGTAAGCCCCGAATATAATGGTTGATTCAATCAAGTTCTCATGCAATCTTGTTACAACACATCTTGTTCCATTTATAGGCCAAAATTTCACTATAGGGGGTTTAACCCCCATTAGGGTGTCTTAATATTATTGAAATTTGCTGAAATTTTGTGAATAGGCATCATATCTTGTCATTTACCTATGGTTTAAATTTCATATTAATCGAAGGGAAACAGTTTTCAGTGGGGGTTTGTGCCCCAGGGAACCCTTTGATTAAAATGAAATATACTTATCCAAGTACCCTGGGCAATGTAGTTTCAGAATATATATGGTTATGGGCGTCTATCTCCAAAACCATAGGTGGAGTTCGTGAACAAACAAACAGACAGGAACTACAACTTTATATAGATATATCACGACAAACTAACATAAAAGTTAGAATAAAAGTACACGCGTTATATACGTTACTTTCATGTTGACTCAACATGATGATGATGATGATGATGGTAGTGGTGATGGTAGTGGTGATGATGATGGTGATGATGATGGTGATGGTGATGGTGGTGGTGATGATGATGGTGATGATGATGGTGATGATGATGGTGGTGGTGATGATGATGGTGATGATGATGGTGATGATGATGATGGTGATGATGATGGTGATGATGATGGTGGTGGTGATGATGATGGTGATGATGATGGTGATGATGATGGTGGTGGTGATGATGATGGTGATGATGATGGTGATGATGATGGTGGTGGTGATGATGATGGTGATGATGATGGTGATGATGATGGTGGTGGTGATGATGATGGTGATGATGATGGTAGTGGTGATGGTAGTGGTGATGATGATGGTGATGATGATGGTGATGGTGATGGTGGTGGTGATGATGATGGTGATGATGATGGTGATGATGATGGTGGTGGTGATGATGATGGTGATGATGATGGTGATGATGATGGTGGTGGTGATGATCGTGATGCTGATGATGATGATGATGACGATGATGATGATGAGAGTGATAATGACCATGATGATGATGATGATGATGAAGATGATGATGTAAAGGAGGAGGAAGAAGGTAATTATAATGATGGAGGTGGTG
>OZ024741.1:15867645-15875145 GCA_964016885.1 Eledone cirrhosa
TTTCTGATGATGTTATCGTCATTATTGTTATTGTCATTGCTGTTGTTGTTGGTGTTGTAGTGGTTGTGTCACAGGTCTACATGGGATGGCTCCAACATGACAGAGACATTACCATAACAATAAAGATATGAGGTAGAAATTCGAAGGAACAGCTGTTAAGATAATAAACAGAAATATTACTCTCCTCCCACCGTGGGGTACATCAAACAATGTCTGATCCCTTTCAGGCCCTAGATATATCTACATATAGTGTTTAGATCTGTGGCCACTGGTCCTTATATTAACATTTGACTCTTTCTGGTCTTTTAAACTTTGAAACCTGTCTCCAAAAATATAATGACCCGTTCACACACACACAAACACACATACACACATACATATACACGCACGTACACATACATACACACACACACACACACACTTATACATATACACACACATATACACGTATACATATACACGCACATACACATTCATACACACACACACTTATACACACACACACAGACACACACACACACACATACACATACACACACACAAACACCCGCCCACATATACACATACACACAAATACACATTCACACAAACACACAAACACGTACAAACACACTCACACACAAACACATGCCCACATATACACATACACACAACCACATACACATACACACACACAAACACATACACATACACATACACACATACACACACATACACACATACACACATACACACACACACACACACACATACACACATATGTACTGTAGTAAAAATTCTGTATAAATATCCAAGGGTTAAAGCACTCAGTCCATAGGACGATGCTTTTTTCTTTCTTATTAAACAGTATTTATATGATATATTCCATTATTAAACAGTATTTATATGATATATTCCATTATTAAACGGTATTTATATTATATATTCCATTATTAAACAGTATTTATATGATATATTCCATTATTAAACGGTATTTATATGATATATTCCATTATTAAACAGTATTTATATGATATATTCCATTATTAAACAGTATTTATATGATATATTCCATTATTAAACAGTATTTATATGATATATTCCATTATTAAACAGTATTTATATGATATATTCCATTATTAAACAGTATTTATATGATATATTCCATTATTAAACAGTATTTATATGATATATTCCATTATTAAACAGTATTTATATGATATATTCCATTATTAAACAGTATTTATATTATATATTCCATTATTAAACAGTATTTATATGATATATTCCATTATTAAACAGTATTTATATGATATATTCCATTATTAAATGGTATTTATATGATATATTCCATTATTAAATGGTATTTATATGATATATTCCATTATTAAATGGTATTTATATGATATATTCCATTATTAAACACTATTTATATTATATATTCCATTATTAAACAGTATTTATATGATATATTCCATTATTAAACACTATTTATATGATATATTCCATTATTAAACAGTATTTATATGATATATTCCATTATTAAATGGTATTTATATGATATATTCCATTATTAAACAGTATTTATATGATATATTCCATTATTAAACAGTATTTATATGATATATTCCATTATTAAACGGTATTTATATTATATATTCCATTATTAAACAGTATTTATATGATATATTCCATTATTAAACACTATTTATATGATATATTCCATTATTAAACACTATTTATATGATATATTCCATTATTAAACAGTATTTATATGATATATTCCATTATTAAACAGTATTTATATGATATATTCCATTATTAAACGGTATTTATATGATATATTCCATTATTAAACGGTATTTATATGATATATTCCATTATTAAGCAGTATTTATATGATATATTCCATTATTAAACAGTATTTATATGATATATTCCATTATTAAACACTATTTATATGATATATTCCATTATTAAACACTATTTATATGATATATTCCATTATTAAACGGTATTTATATTATATATTCCATTATTAAACAGTATTTATATGATATATTCCATTATTAAACACTATTTATATGATATATTCCATTATTAAACACTATTTATATGATATATTCCATTATTAAACAGTATTTATATGATATATTCCATTATTAAACAGTATTTATATGATATATTCCATTATTAAACGGTATTTATATGATATATTCCATTATTAAACGGTATTTATATGATATATTCCATTATTAAGCAGTATTTATATGATATATTCCATTATTAAACAGTATTTATATGATATATTCCATTATTAAACACTATTTATATGATATATTCCATTATTAAACACTATTTATATGATATATTCCATTATTAAACGGTATTTATATGATATATTCCATTATTAAACGGTATTTATATGATATATTCCATTATTAAACGGTATTTATATGATATATTCCATTATTAAACGGTATTTATATGATATATTCCATTATTAAACGGTATTTATATGATATATTCCATTATTAAACAGTATTTATATGATATATTCCATTATTAAACATTATTTATATGATATATTCCATTATTAAACAGTATTTATATGATATATTCCATTATTAAACACTATTTATATGATATATTCCATTATTAAACACTATTTATATGATATATTCCATTATTAAACAGTATTTATATGATATATTCAATTATTAAACGGTATTTATATGATACATTCCATTATTAAATGGTATTTATATGATATATTCCATTATTAAACACTATTTATATGATATATTCCATTATTAAACGGTATTTATATGATATATTCCATTATTAAACGGTATTTATATGATATATTCCATTATTAAACAGTATTTATATGATATATTCCATTATTAAACAGTATTTATATGATATATTCCATTATTAAACATTATTTATATGATATATTCCATTATTAAACAGTATTTATATGATATATTCCATTATTAAACGGTATTTATATGATATATTCCATTATTAAACAGTATTTATATGATATATTCCATTATTAAACAGTATTTATATGATATATTCCATTATTAAACAGTATTTATATTATATATTCCATTATTAAACAGTATATATATGATATTTATATGATATATTCAATTATTAAACAAAATAGTAATATTTATTATTGAAAATATAACATTAGTTACAACAATGACCTATACAGATACTTAAGTTTCGTTGGATTGTTTGCCTACTCACTCATATACATATATAGCAGAAAATTGCTTATTATAATCCAGTTCGTGGTTAAGACAGCCAGTTTCATGGACGGTTTCAACGTACGGTTAGGGGTAACTCCACAAGTTTGTAAGAACACGTTCAATCTTGAAGTGTAAAGGATAAAAGAGAACACACAGGTAAGCATTAAAGAAAGGATTTTATCCAGGTATTTACGACCGTTTCATTGGTAAGTGCAACCTTATATTGCTATACTGGAAATAGCAGCCACTCAATAATAATTGTTTTACACGTCAAAATTTTCAAAATAGTGAATAAATTACTCTTAACAAGTTCTTAATATACGATCGTTTCATATTATTCCCTTACTTATTTGCATAGGTAAGTATATATTACCCGTATGTTTTGTGAAGGTATGTATACCTTCTCGTACGTATATTTGACTGTTTGGCGTATAATTTTTACATATTCTGGTATTTAGGGTTTGGCTATGTGTATACGGGAGTTTTGCGTCTGCGTGAGTATGCAGGTTCATACGTATGGTGGGTGTGTGTATATGTCTACTTCTTGTTTTAGTTGACTTACGTCTCCGAACATTCGTGTATTTATATGTAGGTATGTGTGTGCGCTTGTTATATACGTATTTATTTACTTATATACGTTTATATAATTATTTATTTATTTGTACACAAGCATACACACACACACACATTTATATGTGCGTGGTTTTGTATACCTATGGTAAGGTTTTTCGTATGCTTGTGTATGTACGTATCTGTTTGCGTGTATGTATTTATTTGTTTCTATTACTTCTGTATTATATTTATTTACTTTGTTCTTAACTCTGTAGCGGAGATTCATTTGGTCTCCTAGTTAGAATTTTAGTCTACGACTTCTGCTATACCATTTACGTGGTTTTGTCTTTGCGTGCTATTGTTCTCCACGCTCCACATATGACTTATTATCTTCGTTTTTTCGTTTATTGCCAGAGAACGTCTCTATGCACCACCTAAGAGAACATTAGTCTACGACCTCTTTTATACCATAAACGTGGTTCTGTCTTTGAGCGTAATTGTTTTTCACCGCTCCTATTAATGACGTATTATTCGTTTTTTCCCGTTCTTTGCCAGCGAACGTTTCCACGAACCAAAGTATCGTCTTCCTGTCTTCCTCCGGTTGTAACGTTTTTTGAAATATCCAGTTCTGCGTTTACAGATTGACTTTGTTAGTTTCAGAAGATCCCGTTAAGGGTGAAAGCAGCGATTCTTTGCTTAAACTTTAATCTGTTATTTTAATAAATATATATATATATATATATATATATATATATATATGAAACGATCGTATGGGGAGTGAGATTTTCAATATGTCTCATATAAAATAATACACCCAATTATCCACACAATACAATATAGTTAGCACCCCAAACGTTTAATTGGGAATATACTCCGGTAATTCCTAAAGTTTGTTGAGTGAGTTGGAAAATGGTCGGAGTATCGCTATTAGCTCTCTCCGTTTATGTATTTATGTATTTATGTATTTATGTTATATATATATATATATAGCGGTCCTTTTCAGTTTTAACGTTATCCTCATTAGCATATAGATTTGGAAAAATGATATTCACTATCTTCAATGAACTTATAACATGAAGTTCACATGAAGATATGTCACTATCTTTACACCAATTATTGTATTTTATCTGACGAAAGCGTACTAAAATATTAGTACCCTTGAAATACGTATAATAAAATAAATATGGTTTTATAAAGATATTTTCCATTTATTAATATTATTTATATATATATATATCTTTCTTGTTATTTCAAGCGTAAAACTAATATATTTCTCCAATGAAGTGTCGTTTGCTTTGTTATTTCTGTTTACTTTTTACACCCATCTCCATATATATATATATATATATATATAATTGTATTAATATAAAGTATATATATATATATATAATTGTATTAATATAAAGTATATATATATATATATAATTGTATTAATATAAAGTATATATATATATATATATATATATATATATATATATATATATATATATATATATATATATATATATATATATATATGAAAGAACAAATATGGTTTTGGGATGAAAGAAATTAAATGTTTGCATTAATACACTTGTATACATTTGCTCCTCCTCCTTTATAATATTCCTCCTCACTGATATCTTCTCCTCTTCAAACCTTTATATATTATATAATTTAGTTATACCTTTTTTGGTAAAAACAAACTGGTAATTACATACTGTCGTTTTAATTCTCTACTTCCCTTTGAGAATTGAGAATTACTCAAAACACTCTACTATGGTATTGCATACTTATTCTTGCCTTCGTCAAAACTAAACATGTATAATTCGACCGCTGCAGTTTGATGATATATGTCAGCACTATAGTAATTATTAGTGCAGGCTGCTAGTTGTATTTGTTCCATGAAGGTCGGGGTATGGTTTTGAAGGACGTAGTTTATTTTTACTTTTTCGTCTACGTAATTGTATAATGATTGGGGTTAAATGCAGGTTTATGGGTTTCATTTCCGTTTAAACAACGGCATTGGCGGTCTTAGCTATATATTCTCTGGAAATGGTCCGTAAACTATAAGTCGTCTGTGATTTGAGAAAGTCGATTAAGCAGGGACACCGGAATCACCATCAGAAAGAAACAAACGTTTTTTTTTATTTGAGTTAAAAACGGTTTCTAATTTAAACACAAGGCCAGCAATTTGGAGGGAGGGGATAGTGAATTTAACAGACCCCAGTACTTGAATGGTACTTTTTTATTGATGAAAGGCAAATTTGACAGTGGAGGGATTTATACCCAGAAGTAAATAAGAGTGTATTGATAATGAAACTAAAGTTGAATCCCTCTGTCAACAACTGAGAAGAATGGAGCAAAGTTGTGGCTGGATGTAAATCATTTTCAAAGATAACTGCTCCAGTTGACTCAATCAGTGGAACTGGCTTCTCGTGAAATTAGCTTGTAAGTGGCTCAGCATTCTACAGGCACATGCGCACTTAACGTGGTTCTCAAGGAGTTTCAGGGCGACCAAGGAATGACAATGCTAGCCCTTTAAATTACAGATAAAACTCATTTTTGTTAGCTGGGTTGACTGGAGCAACGTTATCAAACTGTCTTGGATTCGAACTCATGAACACCCTAACTATTAAGACTTTTACTTTCGTTAATTAGTTAATTAAATGCTACCAATCTGCGCATGTCACACACCGCATCACCACAACAAACCTGTGTAGACAATAGCTAAGTTCTATGTTCATTTTCAGTTCATAAAAGATATTTTAAAGCAAAATGTTTTAAAATAAAAAATAAGAAATTAAATGTTCTTTTTAAATTATTATTTTGCGTATTTTTTGGTAATTATTGCGCGAATACCAAATTGAAGACACCGAGTTTTGATTTTACACCTACCTCCCTTTTTCTGATTAATGAATGCTGAAGTTGTCGCATTAATGCACCAGCTCCCGCAATTCTTGCACTTATTATAATTCAGCCTCCTGCCTTCCATCACACGTGACAACACAGCCTCAAGAAATTTGAACTTCTCCACCTGCTTCAGTGGAACTCCTTTGCATAGGTTTTCTTAAGAGGTTGAGTATCTCAGTTTTCACAGCATTGATCTTCAATCCTGCCTTGTAGCACTCGGCATCAAACCTATCTAGTGCAAGTCGGAGATCACTTTCTGTCGCGTTAAGTAACACCATCTCGTCTCCAAATTCCAGCCGACTGGTTTTACACCTGCTAGTCATGATACAACTTTCAACCCGGCTGCTGATCACAATCTTACTCATGAAGATTAGGAACAGGAGAGTTGAGAGTATGCACCCTTGGCGGACTCCGTCTCAGACATTGGATGCTTTTGGTTTAGCACCATTCATCAGAACACAAATACTAGCACATTGGTATAGATGCAATAGGGCAACAAGAAGCTGTCCAAGGACCTCCTACTCCTGCAGAAATATTCCCGTGGAATGTGGTCATATGCGTTTTCCAGGTCTGCGAAACCAGCACACACCTCCTGGAAATTCTTCCGCGTTTTCTCAAAGACTTGCTGCAATATAAATATTTGGCAGGCTGTTTTGCATCCGGGGAGAAAACCAAATTGTTTGTCAGCTAGCTTGGACACGAGAATGGCCCTACATCTCATTGCGAGACACTGAGCAGAGACTTTACATGGGAGACTTAACAAGGCTATCCCTGGATAATTTGAGCAATATTTCTTGTTTCTCTTTTTCAA
>OZ024741.1:15882645-15886013 GCA_964016885.1 Eledone cirrhosa
AGCCTCTAGAATTGGTTGAGGACTTCCTGTATTTGGGAGCAAAGATTGGGAATACGGAAGATGATGTGGTCGAGAGGAAGAGCAAAGCCTGGGCGGCGTGCCACAGCTTGAGATCGGTGTGGAAGTCGGACCTTCGTAAAGACCTGAAGATCCGTCTCTTCGTTGCTGTAGTGGAGTCTGTGCTACTGTACGGGTCTGAGACTTGGACACTGACCAAGAAACTCACTCAGGTGGTGGATGGGTGCTACACGAGAATGCTGAGGATGGCTCTGAACATTAATCAGTATACACTGAGGATGAAGAACTCAGAACTGTACGGGAGCCTCCCAAAAGTCAGCTCAAAAGTGACACAGAGGAGACTGAGGTTAGCTGGACATCCAGAGTTGACACTGCACTCAGTGCTCCTGTGGGAACCCCTACATGGACACACTAGAAGAGGAAGACCGAGGTTGGCTGGACATGCTCACCGACATCCAGAGTTGACACTGCACTCAGTGCTCCTGTTGGAACCCCTACATGGACACACTAGAAGAGGAAGACCGAGGTTGGCTGGACATGCTCACCGACATCCAGAGTTGACACTGCACTCGGTGCTCCTGTGGGAGCCCCTGCATGGACACACTAGAAGAGGAAGACAGAAGTTAACATATGTTGATGCCCTACTGGAGAGAACTCGTCCATGGATCTCGGGAATTTTACCCGCCCTATATATATATATATGTGTGTGTGTGTATGTGTGTGTGTGTATGTGTGTGTGTTTGTGTGTATGTATTGCTCTGATATGCAATAAAAAGATGATACACTGAAGTATTCTTTGTTTACCCACACGAAGTCGTCTTCCTCACCGTTTAACGTATGTATACACTCTAATCAGTTGAGTTCGAATTCTAATAATTCCTAACTTAATTAAATTATTTAGTGAGTGAGGAAATGACAGAAGATGTGGCAATTCTATTTGATAAACTTCGTTCTATATTACAAAATTAAATTAAGGGAGTCATGTCCGAGACATGCGCCATATCCACTGTAGAATAAGCTCAAAGATTCCAACGAATAGGTCCGAGCATTTTATATCAACTAGAAATTGATTGACATATATATATATCTAAAATAAATACATGAATTAAAAGGGGATTAAAAGGTATCTATATTTGAATTTCTAGTTAAACCTTAATTAGTTACCTACCTAGCTGTGTATGCTTTCACACTTTACAAATTATCCCCTGTGATTGTTTCATGTGTTTATTTTAGATATATATACATGTCAATCAATTTCTAGTTGATATATATATATATATATATATATATATATATATATATAGAGAGAGAGAGAGAGAGAGAGAGAGAGAGAGAGAGAGAGAGAGAGAGAGAAAATCTGAATTCTGACACCCCAGCGAACTAACCATAATCACTGAACCAGAACAATTCTCCCATCCCTTTCTCTTGACCATTATCTTTTTATCAACAAATTCTCTAAAAAGGCTAGAGAATGGATTTCCAAATAAGGGCACAAAAATTTAATGAAAATTTGTTCACGTGACAGCCATAATTTCATTTATAACCAACCAAAAAAAAGCCTTCGTGAGCCTCCTTTTTTCAAGTAAAAAGAAATTCAAACACTCATATATGAAAAAACAACCTGTGAGAACCCCCCCCCCCTCTTATTTGAAGAACTATTGTAACGCGAACTGGCGCGAAATTTATTATAATTATTGACAAACCAATCAAATTACTTCTCGAAAAACCTGGCATTTCGAGCCACTTTTTCCATATAAAACAAGTAACATTCAGAGACCAACCAGATGTGAGAAAAACCATAGACCCTCCATCTCAACTCACCTTTTGAAAAGCAGAAGAACTGCGAAACCGGTAAAGGAACCAAATAAATATATATATTTTTTAAAAAAATAAGACTCCAGTTGCATTTTCGATTTCATCTCTTTTTCTTTATACTTTCACTCGTGTAGGACACCTCGGTTATTTCTCATTTTGTAAAAAAAACCTCACTTTCTAATATATATATATATATATTAATTCAAAATATTAACAAAATAGATATTCTTGTGATCAATTATATTTTATTATACATATTTCAGAGGTACTGAGTTAAGTTTAACAGTACGTCCTCATCAGATAAAATAGGATGATGCATGTATATTCATTGAACCTTGTTTAACTTTTAAATATATATATATTGCACGTTAATTTCCTGAGTATGTTGTTCCGTTGATAGATTCACCTGGATGGAACACTCGTTGTTGAACCCGACTGAGATGCAACTTCTTCTTCTTCTTCTTCTTCTTCTTCTTCTTCTTCTTCTTCTTCTTCTTCTTCTTCTTCTTCTTCTTCTTCTTCTTCTTCTTCTTCTTCTTCTTCTTCTTCTTCTTCTTCTTCTTCTTCTTCTTCTTCTTCTTCTTCTTCTTCTTCTTCTTCTTCTTCACCCACTTATTCCTGAGCGGTTCGTCGGGGCAGTGAATCCTGTCAGAAGCAACTGTCTCTAATTGATCTGCCTGGATACCCATGTGAGACCAGTCAAGCTAATGGATGTTATCCAACCATCTTGCTCGGGATCTACCCTTGGGTCTCCTGCCAGTTGAATTTGTTGGTAAATATCTGTCCAGTGATTCCTTCCTGAGACATTCTAACCACATGCCCGTTATGTCGAAGCTGTGATCTCTCAATTCGGAGAAATAGCCGCTCTACCTGGAGCGACACTCCGATCTCAGAGCTACACACTCTATCGAGAAACGTTAATCCAAAATCCCTTCGGAGGAACCCCATTTCTGCCACTTGTATTCACGATTGTATTCATTACCCAAGATTCATGACAATAGTTAAGGATTGAAGAAAGCGAGTTTGACTTTTACACCTACCCACTTCTCCTGACCCAGTAACTAAACAACACCATAGCCTCCACCAACCCAATGGTAGACATGTATATCGCTGACCACAGTTCTCCAACATAAATACTCTACATATAACTATGATCTATAACGCTGCTAACTTAACACCTATGATACTCTCGAAACCGACGCTGTTTTTACAATTCAAACATATCTGAAAATATTTATATTTCTCTGAAAAATGTCCTCGGAATTTTATGGAAGAAACTTTGTTAAGTTATGTTCCAATCTCCAACTAGTACTGAGAAATGTAGTTAGATTAGTAAATCTTCATTATTCTTAATTATTACGGCCCTTTATGGTCTGAGTTCAAATCCCGCCGAGGTTAACTTTTCCTTTCATCCTTACGGGTCGATTAAATAAGTACCAGTAATACACTTGGATAATTGCTGGCCTTGTGCCAAAAGTAGAAACAATTATTCTTGGTTATTTCCAAAATGATTTGAAACTTATAACCAATGTCTT
>OZ024741.1:15886213-15908713 GCA_964016885.1 Eledone cirrhosa
TGTATACCCTCTCGTTTTTCTTTCATAATCTTCATTTCTCTCTTTACTACACAGTAAATACAGATCGATGTTTTTATATAAACATATATATATGAATGTGTGTATGTGTATGTGTGTATGTATGTATGTATGTATGCATGTATGTATGTATATATATATATGTAGATATATATATATGTAGATATATATATATATATATATATATATATATATATATATATATATATATATATATATATATATATACACATACACACATACATACATTCATACACACATACACACATACACAATTAACTATACACACACACATATAATATTGATATATCTTTTTTCATTATTTTTGTATCATACATTTTTTCAATCCGGGATTGAAAACTTTCGACCCCCACCCCGCCTCTCACAACCCCCAACCCGCTCTCCCAACCACCCACCCCACCTCGCCAACGTCTCCTCCACCCAACCCTCATTCTTTCATCTATTCTTCCCTCTATATCTAAGTTTTGTTCTCATTCTTCTGGGGGATGGGTGACGGCTCCAAGTTCTTTGGTTGTGGTTCAATGAAATAATTTCATTTTAAGCAATTGGGGATATTTCTTAGCAAAATATGGACGACATGACGTCATACAAGAACGAACGAAAACGAGGCAACCGGTTAAGAATATCGGCTGTTGTCGTTGTTGTTGTAGTTGTTGTTGTAGTTGTTGTTGCCGATGTTACTGAAGAAGAAATTGTTCTGTAGTTGTGTTTGGCAAGAATGCTGTTACGGAAGAGTGCAGTTGATATATATATATATTTTACGCACACACAGATATATATATATATATATATATGAGTGTGTGTTTATACATATATATATTATACTATATTATAAATATATATCTATATGTCTATATATATATATATGTGTGTGTGTGTGTGTGTGTGTGTGTGTGTGTGTGTGTGTGTGTGTGTATGTATGTGTGTGTGTGTGTGTATATTTATATATATGTGTATATATATATATATATATATATATATATATATATACACATATATATAAATATACACACACACACATACACACACACACATATATATATATATATCTTTTTGGCTCTCTGAAGCACCTCTGGTGATTATGATGATAACATCCTGGAGTTCTGTAACCGGGCACTGGAGAAAAATAGTTTCCCCGAATCAGTGGAGGATCAGTAACATCGTCCCAGTGCCAAAGAAGGGAGATCTCTCTAACACCAACAACTACAGAGGGATCTCACTGACGTCACTTGTGGCAAAGACCCTCAACAGGATGATTCTTAACAGGATCCAGCCCGAGATGGAGAAAAAGCTCAGGGACAACCAGAACGGCTTCAGAGAGGGAAGGTCAACCACCAGTCACATCCTGATGCTGAGGAGGATATTAGAGGGAGCTAGAGCAAAGTTCCTTCCTGCGGTCATGGTTTTCATTGACTTTAGGAAGGCCTTTGATTCTGTGGACCGTCACTGCCTGATGACGATCTTACAGGCTTATGGAATCCCTAGGGAGATAGTGGACCTGATATCACTGCTCTACACCAACACCAAACCCCAAGTCATTACACCTGATGGGATAACAGAGTTCTTTGAGATACTGGCTGGAGTGCTCCAGGGAGATACATTGGCTGCCTACCTTTTTATCATCATAGTGGACTATTGTATGCGCCTTGCACTGGAGAAACACCAGGACTCTGGCTTTACTGTAACAGCGGCTCAGAGCAGGAGAGTTGAGGCGAAAAAGATATCGGATGCTGAATTTGCCGACGACATAGGATTTGATGCAGGGGTTGGAGACTGTGTCGATGAGTGTGGGGCTGAGAATGAATGAGATTAAGACGAAATATCTGGTAAAGAATATTAAGAAGCCAGAGAAGATTACTAATGTAGGCGGGAAACCGCTAGAATTGGTGGAGGACTTCCTGTATTTGGGATCAAAGATTGGGAATGCGGAAGATGATGTGGTCGAGAGGAAGAGCAAAGCCTGGGCGGCGTGCCACAGCTTGAGATCGGTGTGGAAGTCGGACTTTCGTAAAGACCTGAAGATCCGCCTCTTCGTTGCTGTAGTGGAGTCTGTGCTGCTGTATGGGTCTGAGACTTGGGCACTGGCCAAGAAACTCACTCAGGTGGTGAATGGGTGCTACACGAGAATGCTGAAGATGGCTCTGAACATTAATCAGTATACACTGAGGATGAAGAACTCAGAGCTGTACGGGAGCCTCCCAAAAGTCACCTCAAAAGTGACACAGAGGAGACTGAGGTTAGCTGGACATGCACACCGACATCCAGAGTTGACACTGGACTCAGTGCTCTTGTGAGAGCCCTGCATGGATAAACTGGAAGAGGAAGACCGAGGTTAACATTTTCTGATGCCCTAAGGACAGACACTGGTCTGTTGGAGACGCAGGACATGGCAGCGATAATGAGGGACAGAGACCGCTGGAGAGAACTCGTCCATGGATCTCGGGAATTTTACCCGCCCTAGAAATATATATATATATATATATATATATATATATATATATATATATATATATATATATTTATATATATATATATATATTATATTATTCGGTAGAGGGTCGGACAACATGCTTTGCAGCACAGAGTTACGCCCCTTTCTGATCTGAGTTCAAATCCTGCCGAGGTTAACTTTGCCTTTCATCCTTACGGGGTCGATAAAATAAAGTACCAGTAATGTACTGGGATAATTGCTGGCCTTGTGCCAAAAGTAGAAACAGCTATATTATATATAATTGTTTTCTTCTTCGTCCACTTATTCCTGGGAGTGACGTCGGGAAGAGTCTTCATACACGCCATCTAGCGAGACCTGTCAGAAACAACCATTTATAATTGAACTCGCTGGATCCCCAAGTGAAACCACCGAGTTGATGGGTGTTATCTAACCTTGGGTCTTCTGTCGGGGTCCTGCCGTTTGTTTTGCTTGTAAAATCTGTCCAGCGATTCTTTCCTGAGACATTCTGACCACATGTCCATAATACCGGATCTGTGATCTCTCAAATCGGAGAAATAACTGCTCTACCTGCAGTGACTCTTGATCCCAGAACTCTGTGCTCTATCGAGTAAGGTTACTAAATATCTAGCTTGCTAGCTATATATCTATCTATTTAGCTGGCTATCTATCTACCTATCTTTTTTTTATTAATAGTTTTATTTTCATATACCTGTATGTAAACTCCCCATTTGTATTTGTCCCCTTTTGAGCCCTTGTGGCTAATAAAGAAATGTATCTATCTATCTACCTATCTATCTATCTATCTATATATTTATCTATTGCTCATTGGTATTATTTGTCATCATTATACAAGAGTCTGATGAGCTATTAATTCTAGAGTCGAACCCGATCGGTACAGATTAAACCTTGAGCTGATTAATCGCGAAACGCGCGTCACACCTGAATATGATACTCTGACACCTCGTTCCCACTTATTATTATTATTTTGGCAGTATCGGTAGAGGGTTGGGCGCCATACTTTCTAGCATAGTTACGTCCCTTTACGGTCTGAGTTCAAATCCCGTCGAGGTTAACTTTGCCTTTCATCCTTACGGGGTCGATAAAATAAAGTACCAGTAATGTACTGGGATAATTGTTGGCCTTGCGCCAAAAGTAGAAATAATAATAATAATTATTATTATTATCATTATATATATATATATATATAAATATATTTATATATATATATATATATATATATATATATATATATATATATATATATAGACTCTCATTTTAATTTATATTTTTAATTATTGTGTGTCTACCCAGCCTTCCATAGGTTATAGATTCCATACACTGGTGGTTTTCCCTGTTTTATTGATGGCACACTATCTCTCTCTAGTGTGTTACCCTTTCAACATATTGTATTTTATATATATATATACATATAGGATCTAGCTGTCGAAACGACCGGAGCTTTGCCGTCGGGGTCTTGATTCTTTTCCTATATATATGTGTGTGTGTGTGTGTGTGTGTGTGTGTGTGTGTGTGTGTGTGTGTGTGTGTGTGTGTGTGTGTGTGTGTGTGTGTGTACATACATATGAAGAGAGAGAGACAAAGAGTGGGGGTGTATGTACAAGTATGTGAGAGATAAAGAAAAAGAGAGAGACGCAATTGGTAGAATAGAAGAAAATTATAAAATTGGTGAGAGACCAGGGGTGGGTACGATAGATAAGAGAGAGAAAGAAGGAGCAAGGGATACATATATATATATAAATTGAGTCCAGATACATCACTGATTTTTCGTTTTATATTATATATATATATATATATATATAGAGAGAGAGAGAGAGAGAGAGAGAGGGGGGGGGGCGAAAGAGCGAGAGAGAACGAAAGAGAGAAAGAGAAAGAGAGAGAGAGATAAGGAGCAAGGGAGACCACCGCAACTTCGATTTTACTAACTTCCACTTAATATATAAAATATATATATATATGTATAGAGAGAGGGGGGAGAGAGGGAGTGTGAGCGGGGGAGAGGTGGAAGAGAGGGGGAGGGGGAGTGAGAGAGAGGGAGAAAGGGAGATAGTATTGGTAGTAAAATAAAAATAGGTGTCATATTTTAATGAGTATCAAAAGTGTTTGACAATAAGATGAGTGTTCCATAATAGTGATAGTCACCAATGTGACAGCTGTGGATGTCGTAACAGCTTACTGTACCTTACATAGGAGGAAACATGATAATAATACCACTGATGATGTTGCAGATGTGCAACGAAAGAACTTTGATAGACTATATATGTTGATATCTGAATTGTTGACCGTTGGTCAATCAATGATAAATATTGATTGCCAAATAAATTAACTATGGAGTATAAAAGATGCAGAAGCGAAAACCAACCAAACAGTGAGTGTGTTCTGTTATTATTTCTGGCAATATTACAACAATATTACCCTCCCCAAGTATAACAATATATATATATATATATATACCCTTTCGTTAATTATATAGGTTGTGCATGGAACCAGAAAATTGGAAGCAGGCTTACATATTCAACTACGTAAGATCCTCGATCCCAGGTGGATGTAAAGGTCAATATATCAGAGAAATAGCAGCAAACTGGAACATCCACTAAATATAGGTAACTGTTCTATTAATTTTAATAGTTCCCTAACGTGACCACACTTCATTGCTTACAATCAGTAAATGTATGAAATATATCTTAACTATAATAAAGTAAGGAGTGCGGGACTGCGTACGGCTTATAATTTTTATCCCATTAGTAAAATAAGTTGGATTACGTTGAATAAATAATGAATGAATATTACATAATTTATCTACTAAATTTCGTAGCTGTTGGTTAAATATATTTTATTCCTTATTTAAAGATTCATTTCTTTAAAATATTCAAATGTCAACACTTCCGGTTAGCGATTGCTTAAATAAACATTCATATATTTCCGTCAATAATTTTCTCCTAATGCAGTTTATATATAATATCGTCTTTTTTTAATGTATCATGGATTACGTTACTGATTACATAAGAGAGTGTAACGCAGTCTTCGTTCAATTTCTGTGTATATTGTCAATTACGATGTTATTTGAGGTATTATATCTACGAAGGGTGGTTTTTCTGCTAGCATGTGTAGTGTGCATATTGATATTATACGCAAGTATCGAGCTGGTCGCCAGAGAAACGATTGTAATATGTCCAATAAATTCCATTCGTCGCAACACTGATTCTCTTTTTTTCTGTGATATATATATATATATATATATATATATATATATATATATATATATACAAAATATTAAAACAATCAAATCTTTGTTTAATACATTTATTTGCTGACAATTGTTTCTTTCATAGGGATGTCTGGATCATCGGAGCATAGGAAATGCTTAAACAGGTGATTAAAATCCTAGTCTTCAGAACATTTAGGTAGATACATAACTGTTGTCAGTGTCATAGACATCATATAGAAAATCGGGACTTAAAAAAGAATGTTATGCTTCAGAAAACACAATTACAAGTAGCAATGGTGAAAATTGAAAAATAAGCATATTATGTATAAAAGGTATTGTTTAAGATAATACATGTGCAAAAGGTACAAGCAAAAGACGGTACAAGCAAAAAAAGGTAAGATAGGATAGATAGAGGATATCATAGCGTTGGAAATCAGGTAATGTTAAGGGTATATAATGCAAGAGTCAATACAATCAATAAGGCATTATGTAGTAAGAGTTATATTACAGCTGAAACAAGCATATTTCATGTAGAATGTAAAAGCATGTTACAAGTGTTAGAAATTTTTTTTTAAATGTTAAATGCCGTGCTATATGGTGGAGAGATGTGGTGATAAAATGGATATATGTTATGTAAGATGAGATGCAAAGCACGTGATTGAGTTAGATAGGTAATTTTCATTCAAGAATTTTTATATTGGAGTTCGTATATAGATGTATATGTTGGGTGTAACTCTCGAGTTGTTGAATAAATACTCTACCCTTCTTATATATATATATATATATATATATATATATATATATATATATATATATATATATATATATATATATATATATATATGTGTGTGTGTGTGTGTGTGTGTATATTATTCAAAATATTAATAAATGAATACGTTCACATAATCAAAATATATGTTTTATTATATATATTTCGGAGGTACTGTGTTGTTTTTTCACTACGCCCTCATCAGATAAATATATTAATTGATGTATGACATACCTCAACTATCTTGATGATTCTATTCTAGTATTGGTAGTCAATACTGGAATTGAACCATCAAGACAGTTGAGGTATGTCATACATCAATTCATATATTTTATCTGATGAAGGCGTACTGAAAAACAGTACAGTACCTCCGAAATATATATAATAAAACATATATTTTGATTATGTGAACGTATTCATTTATTAATATTTTGAATAAAATTACTAACTCCAGAAAACTTCCTTGTAGAGTGCTTTTAATCTATTGTAAAACTATATTCATTGAGTAATCAATGAATCATATTAATCTTTGGTTATATATATATATATATATATATATATATATATATATATATATAAATATATATATATAAGAAGCGTAGAGTATTTATTCAACAACTTATAAAAAGAAAAAATATATATATATATATGTAAAAAGAAAAAAATAGATTTCAATTTATCGTGGAACACCATTCTACAAAGAACTCCATATCTTGGGAACAGGAGGGAATGCAGATTATGTTCAGGGGAGATCTTGGAAATTACTAAATCTAAGGACGATTTATTAAATAAAAGGCAGGAACTGATCATAGTTTGTAATCACTGTATACGAAGAACATTTAAATACTATAAACCTAATTAAATATTCTAAATAGCAACTCACTATAATGCTATATAGAGTAACATTTATTAGTACCCCTTTTCCCCTAATTATATGCATTCATGCTTATTTTTTACCTTTTAATGTTTTAGCTTCCTTAGGTTAATGCGTTAATGACTAAAGGCAACAAGGTACACAACCACCCGTAATTGCATGAGTAAATATATATCTATGTATGATATGGAAATATATTTATGTGTGTGTATATATATATTTATGTATATGTATATATGTGTATATATATGTATATGTATGTATGTGTGTGTATGTGTGTATATATGTGTTTGTATGTGTATATATGTGAGTATATGTATATGAGTGTTTATATATGAGTGTGTGTACATGTATGAGGAGTGTACATACACACACATATATATGTATATATATATATATATATGTATATATATATGTATATATATATATATGTATATATATATGTATATATGTGGGTATAGGTGTGTACGTGTAGATATTGATATGTATGGATATGTGTGTATATGATTATGTGCATGTGTATTATGTAAATGTGTATTTAGGTTTGCATCTATTTGTGCGTATGTATATTTTTGGCTGGATATCAATATAACTGTACCTCTCTATATATAGTGTGGATATATGCCCTTTATAATCTATGAAATTTATGTATTTTAACTATGCCAACATGTATTTATCTGAGTTTGATTATTTATACATAAACATACTTGATAGTATTTTAGAGCGTATCATATGCTATATTATACTAAGTGCAATTTACCACACCGTACTATATTGTGTTGGTTATTTTGTATATTATCGCATTACTGTATTTCATTATCTTATTATAATTTTCATCTTTTAATATACTATCTTTCCTAGCCATAACTTTAATTTATATTCACCTAAAAACTCAATACAACACTAATCACCATTTATTTTGACATTCCTTTCAAACTTTACTATACCAGATACATTCAACTATCAGTTTGACAATCCTTTCCTCCTAATAGATTTTTATGCCAATTCTACTATTAACACCATTCAACCATTCCTTTCAAAGGGTCATGACCTCAACTAAAGTGTATTACTTTTCATCTTAACACCATATGAAAAAAACAATTTGATTGGTTAGTTCTTCAACTACCTGCAAATAACGACATAATAGTAACATACTACTAATTCTGAATAAAATTATTATTGCTTTTGAAAACAGCTGGTGATATGCATGTAAGTAAATATTCTCTTTATCTGATATTTTGTAACTAACCTTACATAGATCAATAACGGAGTATAGCTACAATGTATTATCATCATCTAGAAACGATCGTAGAACAGTGAAGTATATCTCTAATGACTTGATTTTATTTCATTGTTTTAACTTATATATATATATATATGTATATATATATATATATATATATATATATATATATATATATGTGTGTATATGTATATATATATATATATATGTGTGTGTGTGTGTGTGTGTGTGTGTGTGTGTGTGTGTGTGTGTGTGTGTGTGTGTGTGTGTGTGTGTGTGTGTGTGTGTGTGTGTGTATACAAATGTAGAGGTATGGGTGTGTAGTTAAAGAATTTGCTTAAGACATGGTTTCTGGTTCAGAGCAACAGAGCGGCCTATTGGGCCAATGTATTGACGTTCAATACATTGAAATTTGGTAGACGGAGAGTCTGCTCAATGCCCTAATATATGTGTGTATCTGGTTATATCTGGTTATATCTTGTAATCCATCTCTTCTACAAAATGTGATTGATAAAATATGTACAATCCTTCATGGCTGTGCCCTAGCATGGCCCTAGCATGGCCCCAGCATGACTCCAGCATGGCCCCAGTATGGTCCCAGCATGGCCCTAGCATGGCGCCAGCAAGGCGCCAGCATGACCCTAGCATGGCCCCAGCATGGCTCCACCCTGGCCCTAGTATGGCCTTAGCATGGCCCGAGTATGGCCCTAGCATGGCCCCAGCATGGCCCTATCATGGCCCCAGCATGGCCGCAGTCTACACACACATTTCGAATTGTGCTAGCCTTCTTAAACATATCATTTTCTATAGAATATACTTTACACAATCCTTGAAGCAAGCTGCAATATTCTAGTATATATGTGTGGTGTGGTGTGGTGTGTGAGAGAGAGAGAGAGAGAGAGAGAGAGAGAGAGAGAGAGAGTGGGGTGTATGTTGTGTGTGTGTGAGATAGAGTGTGTGTGAGAGAGAGAGAGAGTGTGTGGGGGTATGTTGTGTGTGTGTGTGAGAGAGAGAGAGTGCTTGTGTATGTGTGGGTGGGGTGTATGTTGTGGCGGGATTGTTGTATTATTACTTACTATTCATTACATAGTATAATCGAATTGTTTGTATAGAACTATTAAAACCGTAAAGAATATAGGGTGTAACAGAAAAAGTAACATATGTAATCGATTAATTCGAATAAAAGTATTCGGCAGTAAAAAAAGACATTTAATTGTTAAAGAGTTAGTTGTGAGTATATCGGCTAACAGAGAATTGGAGAAACATGAAGCAATATGCAGAGGATGTCTACTTAATGTGTGGTTACTGGTGGGGTTCACACGAGGATTATCGTTGGTTGGAGCTGAAATTATAGGATACAAAGACTGTTGGAGAAAAACTGACTATATTTGTTCATGAATCTGGTGTGACGTTCCTCAATAGAGTGCGTACCTCGGAGATCAGAGAGATCTAGTAATATAACTAACTTTTTTCAATATTCTTCGTCTTGAGTCATCCCTTCATCGAACATTTTCCTAATGGCTACAATAAACGTGACCCACCACGTCTGTATATATTAAGTTGGTGTTTCTTGCATGAAATTATGGTGGAAGTCTGTTTGATAAGCGCCACATGTGCCTTTAAATTTGCAGTACACGTCAGGAAATCCCCACATACGACTCAGCGACCGTATCTCTATCAATGAGCAACTCAACATTACCAACTTTAACCCAATCAGATCTGTTATCAAGTCAAGAGTACTTAAACTGCTCTTATCAAAAGAAAGACACGTTATCCTCAAGTCAGTGACTTTGTCCAAATGCTTGTAACAGAGTGGATTCAATTAAAGATACCCAACCGAGTAAGAGATGGTGGTGCTAAACCGGATGGTGGTTTAACACTTTCGTTAATCCGAGGGGGTGCTGAAGAGTTCCTGGTTTTAAGGGGGTATCGTGAAAGGGTAGAGTTGTTACCTTTACAGGGGAGGTAGGACTGTGAAAGTGTAGAGTTGTTACTATTACAGGAGAGGTAGGACTGTAAAAGGGTAGAGGGGTTGCCATTATAGGGGAGGTAGGACTGTGAAAGAGTAGAGCTATTACCTTTACAGGAATAGTAGGACTGTGAAAGAGTAGAGCTGTTACCTTTACAGGGGAGGTAGGACTGTTAAAGAGTAGAGCTGTTACCTTTACAGGGGAGGTAGGACTGTGAAAGGGCAGAGATGTAACCTTTACAGGGAAGATAGGACTGTGAAAGAGTAGAGATGTTACCTTTACAGGGGAGGTAGGACTGTGAAATGGTAGAGATGTTACCTTTTCAAGGGAGGTAGGACTGTGAAGGGGTAGAGGTGTTACCTTTATAGGGGAGGTAGGACTGTGAAAGGGTAGAGATGTTACCTTTACAGGAGAGGTAAGAATGTGAAATGGTAGAGCTGTTACCTTTACTGGGCAGGTAGGACTGTGAGAGGGTAGAGATGTTACCTTTACAGTGGAGGTAGGACTGTGAAATGGTAGAGATGTTACCTTTTCAAGGGAGGTAGGACTGTGAAAGGGTAGAGATGTTACCTTTACAGGGGAGGTAGGACTGTGAAATGGTAGAGATGTTACCTTTTCAAGGGAGGTAGGACTGTGAAGGGGTAGAGGTGTTAACTTTACTGGGCAGGTAGAACTGTGAAAGGGTAGAGATATTACCTTTACAGGGGAGGTAGGACTGTGAAAGGGTAGAGATGTTACCTTTACAGGGGAGGTAGGACTGTGGATGGGTAGAGATGTTACCTTTACAAGGGAGGTAGGGCTGTTTAAGGGTAGAGATGTTACCTTTATAGGGGAGGTAGGACTGTGAAATGGTAGAGCTGTTACCTTTACGGGGGAGGTAGGACTGTGAAAGGGTAGAGCTGTAACTTTTACATGGAAGGTAGGACTGTGAAAGGGTAGAGCTGTTACCTTTACAGGGGAGGTAGGACTGTGAAAGGGTGGAGATGTTACCTTTACAGGGGACTAGGACTGTGAAGGGGTAGAGATGTTAACTTTATAGGGGAGGTAGGACTGTGAAAAGGGTAGAGATGTTACCTTTATAGGGGAGGTAGGACTGTGAAAGGGTGGAGATGTTACCTTTACAGGGGAGGTAGGACTGTGAAGGGGTAGAGATGTTCCATTTACAGGGGAGGTAGGACTGTGAAAGGGTATAGATGTTACATTTACAGGGGAGGTAGGACTGTGAAAGGGTAGAGATGTTACCTTTACAGGGGAGGTGAAATTGTGAAAGGGTAGAGATGTTACCTTTACAGGGGAGGTAGGAATGTGAAAGGGTATAGATGTTACATTTACAGGGGTGGTAGGACTGTGAAAGGGTAGAGATGTTACCTTTACAGGGGAGGTGAAATTGTGAAAGGGTAGAGATGTTACCTTTACAGGGGAGGTAGGAATGTGAAAGGGTAGAGATGTTACCTTTATAGGGGAGGTAGGACTGTGAAAAGGGTAGAGATGTTACCTTTACAGGGGAGGTAGGACTGTGAAATGGTAGAGATGTTACCTTTATAGGGGAGGTAGGACTGTGAAAAGGGTAGAGATGTTACATTTACAGGGAAGGTAGGACTGTGAAATGGTAGAGATGTTACCTTTATAGGGGAGGTAGGACTGTGAAAGGGTAGAGATGTTACCTTTACAGGGGAGGTAGGACTGTGAAAGAGTAGAGATGTTACCTTTATAAGGGAGGTAGGAGTGTGAAAGGGTAGAGCTATTACTTTTACAGGGGAGGTAGGACTGTGAAAAGGTAGAGATGTTACTTTTATAGGGAGGTAGGACTGTGAAAGGGTAGAGCTGTTACCTTTACAGGGGAGGTAGGACTGTGAAAGGGTAGAGATGTTACATTTACAGGGGAGGTAGGACTGTGAAAGGGTAGAGATGTTACCTTTACAGGGGAGGTAGGACTGTGAAAGGGTAGAGATGTTACCTTTACAGGGGAGGTTGGACTGTGAAAGGGTAGAGATGTTACCTTTATAGGGGAGGTAGGAATGTGAAAGGGTAGAGATGTTACGTTTACAGGGGAGGTAGGACTGTGAAATGGTAGAGATGTTACCCCTTTCACAGTCCTACCTCCCCTTTGCAGGGGAGGTAGGACTGTGAAAGTGTAGAGATGTTACCTTTATAAGGGAGGTAGGAGTGTGAAAGGGTAGAGCTGTTACTTTTACAGGGGAGGTAGGACTGTGAAAGGGTAGAGATGTTACCTTTGCAGGGGAGGTAGGACTGTTAAAGGGTAGAGATGTTACCTTTACAGGGGAGGTAGGACTGTTAAAGGGTAGAGACGTTACCTTTACAGGGGAGGTACGAATGTGAAAGGGTAGAGATGTTACCTTTAAAGGGGAGGTAGGACTGTGAAAGGGTAGAGATGTTAACTTTATAGGGGAGGTAGGACTGTGAAAGGGAAGAGATGTTACCTTTATAGGGGAGGTAGGACTGTGAAGGGGTAGAGATGTTACCTTTACAGGGGAGGTAGGACTGTGAAAGGGTAGAGATGTTACCTTTACTGGGGAGGTAGGAGTGTGAAATGGTAGAGTTGTTACCTTTATAGGAGAGGTAGGACTGTGAAAGGGTAGAGATGTTACCTTTATAGGGGAGGTAGAACTGTGAAAAGGTAGAGATGTTACCTTTATAAGGAGGTAGGACTGTAAAGGGTAGAGATGTTACCTTTAAAGGGGAGGTAGGACTGTGAAAAGGTAGAGATGTTACCTTTATAGGGAGGTAGGACTGTGATAGGGTAGAGCTGTTATCTTTACAGGGGAGGTAGGACTGTGAATGGGTAGAGATGTTACCTTTGCAGGAGAGGTAGGACTGTGAAAGGGTAGAGATGTTACCTTTATAGGGGAGGTAGGACTGTGAAAGGGTAGAGATGTTAACTTTATAGGGGAGGTAGGACTGTGAAAGGGAAGAGATGTTACCTTTATAGGGGAGGTAGGACTGTCAAACGGTAGAGATGTTACCTTTACAGGGGAGGTAGGACTGTTAAAGGGTAGAGATGTTACCTTTACAGGGGAGGTAGGACTGTGAAAGGGTAGAGATGTTACCTTTACTGGGGAGGTAGGACTGTGAAATGGTAGAGTTGTTACCTTTATAGGAGAGGTAGGACTGTGAAAGGGTAGATATGTTACCTTTATAGGGGAGGTATAACTGTGAAAGGGTAGAGATGTTACCTTTACAGGGAAGGTAGGACTGTGAAAGTGTAGAGATGTTACCTTTACAGGAGAGGTAGGAGTGTGAAAGGGTACAGATGTTACCTTTACAGGGGAGGTAGGACTGTGAAAGAGTTGAGATGTTACCTTTATAAGGGAGGTAGGAGCGTGAAAGGGTAGAGATGTTACTTTTACAGAGGAGGTAGGACTGTGGAAGGGTAGAGATGTTACCTTTACAGGGGAGGTAGGCCTGATATGGTACAGATGTTACCTTTCTAAGGGAGGTAGGAGTGTGAAAGGGTAGAGATGTTACCTTTACAGGGGAGGTAGGACTGTGAAGGGGTAGAGATGTTACCTTTACAGGGGAGGTAGGACTGTGAAAAGGTAGAGATGTTACCTTTATAGGGGAAGTAAGATTGTGAAAGGGTAGAGATGTTACCTTTACAGGGGAGGTAGGACTGTGAAAGGGTAGAGATGTTACCTTTACAGGGGAGGTAGGACTGTGAAAAGGTAGAGATGTTACCTTTATAGGGGAAGTAAGATTGTGAAAGGGTAGAGATGTTACCTTTACATGGGAGGTAAGACTGTGAACGGGTAGAGATGTTACCTTTACAGGAGAGGTAGGACTGTGAAAGGGTAGAGATGTTATCTTTATAGGGAGGTAGGACTGTGAAAGGGTAGAGATGTTACCTTTATAGGGGAGGTAGGACTGTGGAAGGGTAGAGATGTTACCTTTACAGGGGAGGTAGGACTGTGAAAGGGTAGAGATGTTACCTTTATAGGGAGGTAGGACTGTGAAAGGGTAGAGATGTTACCTTTATAAGGGAGGTAGGACTGTTGAAGGGTAGAGATGTTACCTTTACAGGGGAGGTAGGATGTTTAGGGTAGAGATGTTACCTTTACAGGGGAGGTAAGACTGTGAAAGGGTAGAGCTGTTACTTTTACAGGAGAGGTAGGACTGTGAAAGGGTAGAGATGTTACCTTTTTAAGGGAGGTAGGAGTGTGAAAGGGTAGAGATGTTACCTTTACAGGGGAGGTAGGACTGAAATGGTACAGCTGTTACCTTTCTAAGGGAGGTAGGAGTGTGAAAGGGTAGAGATGTTACCTTTACAGGGGAGGTAGGACTGTGAAAGTGTAGAGATGTTACCTTTATAGGGGAGGTAGGACTGTGGAAGGGTAGAGATGTTACCTTTACAGGGGAGGTAGGACTGTGAAAGGGTAGAGATGTTACCTTTATAGGGAGGTAGGACTGTGAAAGGGTAGAGATGTTACCTTTATAGGGGAGGTAGGACTGTTGAAGGGTAGAGATGTTACCTTTACAGGGGAGGTAGGATGTTTAGGGTAGAGATGTTACCTTTACAGGGGAGGTAAGACTGTGAAAGGGTAGAGCTGTTACTTTTACAGGAGAGGTAGGACTGTGAAAGGGTAGAGATGTTACCTTTCTAAGGGAGGTAGGAGTGTGAAAGGGTAGAGATGTTACCTTTACAGGGGAGGTAGGACTGAAATGGTACAGCTGTTACCTTTCTAAGGGAGGTAGGAGTGTGAAAGGGTAGAGATGTTACCTTTACAGGGGAGGTAGGACTGTGAAAGGATAGAGATGTTACCTTTATAGGGAGGTAGGACTGTGAAAGCGTAGAGATGTTACCTTTATAGGGGAGGTAGGACTGTGGAAGGGTAGAGATGTTACCTTTACAGGGGAAGTAGGTCTGTTTAAGGGTAGAGATGTTACCTTTACAGGGGAGGTAGGACCGTGAAAGGGTAGAACTGTTACCTTTATAGGGGAGGTAGGACTGTGAAAAGGTAGAGATGTTACCTTTACAGGGGAGGTAGGACTGTGAAAAGGTAGAGATGTTACCTTTACAGGCGAGGTAGGACTGTGAAAGGGTAGAGATGTTACCTTTAGAAGGGAGGTAGGACTGCTGCAATAAGTGTGAGAATCTTAGAGGGGAATATGTTGAATAAAATCTTAACTGATCCTCCTGTCTTTTGTTTTACACACAGCCAGGAACGTCTCGGCAGCCCCTCGTATATTACTGGTAAAATACAATAGAATTTTCAAATAATTTTACAAAAATTAGGGGTTTGAAAATATTTAGTAAAATAACTAAATTAAGCTGGCGTTTGGAGCATAAATTATAAAAGATTCTTGCATAAAATTATGATGGGAGGTTTTTAGATCATGTATGTATGTATGTATGTATGTATGTATGTTTGTATGCATACTTGTCTATCTGTCTGTCTGTATGTATTTATGTTTGTGTATGTATGTCTGCATGCATACATGCATGTATATATGTTTGTATGTATATATTTATGTATATATATATATATATATATATATGTGTGTGTGTGTGTGTGTGTGTTTGTGTGTATGTATATATATATATGTATATATGTATATATGTATGTATGTATATATATACGTTGACTGTTTAATTTAGTTACTAAGAAATGTTCGACTGGTGTGGATGATGGGGGGTGAGGGTGTTGGTTGTGGTGGGGAATGTGGGAGGTGATGTCGGATCGTGTGGGAGGGTGTTGGATGTGGGGGGGGAGTATTGGATGGTGTGGGGGAGTGTTCGGGTGCGGGGGGGTATTGGATGGGGGGGAGTGTTCGGGTGGAGAAATATGTAATGAACAGTTATTGATAGTCAGCGATCTGTAACATCACATCTTACTCACTATTGCCTGGATTACACGTCCTCCACAGCCCCCTACTACCACCAACACTAATACCCTCCCCTCTACTACCACCACCACTACTACTACCACCACCACTACCACCACCTCCACCACCGCCACTACTACCATCATCTCTACTACCACCACCACCACTACTACCACCACCTCCACCACGCCACTACTACCACCACCACCACCACTACTACCACCACCACTACCACCACTATCACCATCAACACCACCACTATCACCACCACCAACACCACCACCAACACCACCACCATCACCACCACCACTACTACCACCACCACCAACACAACTACCACCATAATAGCACCATCACTACTACCACTACCACACTCGCTACTACAACTTCAGTGATATATTCATCATATTATATTTCTAATATATTTATATATAATATAATATAATATAACATAATATAATATAACATAATATAATTGTTTCTATTTTAGGCACAAGGCCAGCAATTAACCAGTACATTACTGGTACTTTATTTTATCGAATCCGTAAGGATGAAAGGCAAAATTAACCTTGGCAGGATTTGAACTCAGACTGTAAAGGGACGTAACTATGCTAGAAAGCATGGCGTCCAACCCTCTACCGATACTGCCAATCCACCATAATATAATATAATATAATATAATATAATATAATATAATATATTATAATATAATATAATATAATTGTTTCTACTTTTTGGCACAAGGCCAGCAATTACCCAGTATATTACTGGTACTTTATTTTATCGACCTCGTAAGGATGAAAGGCAAAGTTAACCTCGGCGGGATTTGAACTCAGATCGTAAAGGGACGTAACTATGCTAGAAAGCATGTCTGACCCTCTACCGATACTGCCAATTCACCTATAATATAATATAATATAATATAATATAATATAATATAATATAATATAATATAATATAATATAATATAATATAATATAATATAATATAATATAATATAATATAATATAATATAATATAATATAATATAATATAATATAATATAATATAATATAATATAATATAATATAATATAATATAATATAATATAATGTGATATAATATAATATGATATATAATATAACCTGACGAAATAGAAGAGTCGTTAGAGCACCCAACAAAATGCCTTGTGGTGTTTACGAGTGTCGGTTGTAAAATGAAGGAGATATAAAGAAGAAACCTGTGAAATCTTGCATGACATTAATTTCAACTCTTCTTATTAATAACTGCATTGTTTTTTTCTATGTTGAAAAATAAACCTCATTTGGTCATTCCATGAGAGTATCTTGGTCAGCCTATGAACTTTCAGCCGATACTCGCATTCCGGCTCTCTGCATTCTAGATTCAAATCTTGCCGAGGTCAACTTCGCCTTTCATCCTTTCGAAAATAATTACTGGTTAATTAGTGGAATTATTAGAGGGTCGGACAGGATGCCTTGTGGTATCTGTTTCGACTCTTTAAGTTCCGACTTCAAATTCCACCTCTTATAACCGGCCTCTTCATGGAGGGAAAATGCATCTTTTGGGACCGGTGTAGGTGTTAACAATTTTCACCCTAATTTCATCTGTAGTTTCCTCTCACGCCATTTCTGACTCCTCTTCCCACAACTTCATTCCAGTTTTCCTCCACCTGGAGTTCTGGTCAAAACCAGACAAAAAACTGCATCATTAGATATTGTACCTTGCAACATTATAACCTAAATTCTTTACCGTTTAGTCAGAGAAGGAAGCTCAGCACTCGTAAGCCTTTAATTTTGTAGTTCCTCTATTTCCAGTAGGAGGAAGTGAAGAAATTATTCTCAAACCTGCGATCTTGTCCAAATGGTTGTAACGGAGAGTATTTTGCCAAAGACACCCATCTAATTCAGAGCTTTGCTTCCAATATTTCTAATGAAAAACAGTACCTATGGTTTTCAAATAATTTTGAAAATAATCAAGATTTATATAACTTTCTAATTGCTGTTATTGTCTTTTTGGCAGTACATATACTAAATTTGGAACCATACAGGGAAGATGTGACATTTCAAGACGTTGCTTCAATATATATATATATATATGCAAAAGTTCTATTTAAAATTGTTGGGATACAACAAGTAAATATTTTTATAACTGATATAAAGCACTCGACAAGTATTTGGAGTAGATATACGATATTAATAAATGGAAACTATATTTATTAAACCATATTTATTTCATTATACATATTTCAGGGATACCAAATTAAATTATGGTATGCCTTCATCAGACAAAATACAATATATAACAGTTTTACAAATAAGCTTTGACGTACCCTTTTAAAATGCTACCATTATTTTTGGAAGCCATCTGGATAGTGAATTGTTTATATTATTTTAATAAGTCTTAGTGTTAAGGACAATTAGAAAAAGAGGGAGAGAAAGAAAAAAAGACGGAGAGAGAGAAAAAAGAAAAAGAAAAAAGCGTGGAGAAATATCGGAGAGAGAGAAATGCATGGAGAAAAAAGGAAGAGATAAATAAAGACAGGAGGAAAGAAAGAAAAAAGAAAAAAGGAAGAAATAAGAAAAACAGAGGAAAGCAACAGAGATATATCAGACAGATAGAAAGACTCAAGAGAGAGAAATAATATATAGAGAGAGGGGGAGATAATGAAAACTTTACGTCATGTCATATTAAGTTGAGTTAACAATTTATATGAAATGAATAATAAAAATATAAATATTAATATTCATGAATGGGACATAAATATATAATATGAGAAATTTAACAGTGTTTAATAATGATTATATGTTTAGTTTAAAAATTGAGATCAATATACTAAAATTTGAGTTTAAGCATCCAAAATGTACACATTGCTAGAGAAACCACTATCTTACGGCAAAGATACACAAATATATATATATATATATATATATATATACGCACATCCCGAAAACAGAAATTATATCTACTCAAGCCTACAATATAGACATACAAAACATAAGTGATTTCTCTTAATCACTGCTATACATTCCTTGTGTTATAAAAATCCACAGTATATATACATAAATATATACGATTAACATTCATGCCTTCATATATACGATTACCATTCATGCATTTAACATTCTGTTAAAATTATGCATATCTGCAATCAAAACTGGGTGGGTAGGTATGCACACACATAACTCTCACCCACACATATACATATACATATATATATATATACACATACACATATGTATAAATAAATATCTGCGTGCGTCTTCACCAATTGTTAGACCCGCTTCACTCATGTACACATACAGACAGATATACAATCATAAAAACACCTATAACACTTTTATATGCATGTTAATACACACACATACATATTTGTATAGAGATAATCAAATATCAATATATTACTAAAGGATTATACTTTGGAAATATAATTATAACAATATAAATTTAAAATACCAAAGGATTATATTTTGGAAATACAATTATATCAGTATAGTCTAAAGGACAAACGAATTATAGAAATATCAAAACGTTAAATATCTTTAAAACACTATAGAGTACCTTAAGTTAAAATAATGTTTCATATATTTAGTATAGAAATTTATCCTACGTATATTTCAATCAAGATATTGAAAGGGTAGACTTATGAAAATTATGAGAAGCTATCAGAATCAAAACAAACCTAATAAAAATAAATAAAAATAAAAATAAAATAAAAATAATAATAAAAATAAAAATTAAAATTAAAATTAAAATTAAAATTAAAATTAAAATAAAAATAAAAGTTAAATAAATATTATATCAATATAATTTAAAAATTTAAAAATTTAAGAAGTTTAAAAAGTTTAAAAATTTCTACAGATATCCTTATATTTAGTATAGAAATTTATCTTACGTATATTTTATTTAAGACATTGGAAGTATATACATTTTAGAGTAGTTTATTATATCTATGTTTATATTTAGGAAGAAAATTTAAAAAGAAAAAGGTGAAGGAATCTAATGATTTATCGACAGGTTTCATATATTAACTAAATTACTTAATTAATTATACTACATTTTAAATTTATATTTATATTTAAACGTTGAGTTCAATCTATGTCTGCAGCAACTGAATAAATTATTCCTTAAATTAAGGGAATTTTTGGACTTTAATATAAAGAATATTTCTTCAATACAAAGATCACAATTTTCTGAAGAGGAATTAAAAGGAGTAGCTTATGAAATAATATTCCAAGTCATCGAATATTTAACATTATCTCGTTTTAGGTCCCATAGTAGGCTAGATAGCGAAGTGGAAGATTTTTTGTTTGGATCTGTGAAAGAATTTTTATGATTATTGAAGCGAAATTTAAATTCTGTAGAGGTAGAACCGACATAGTTAAATGAATTTAAATTAGTTTTAACATTACAATTGTACACTACATTTTTAGCTAAGCAGTTGTTATTTAACGGACAGTTAGATTTATTTCTACAGTTACAGTTATTCAATTGAATATTGCTTGGGTTATTATTGGTATTTTGGTTAGGTTTTAAGTTTCTATTATTAATTCTATTAATAGGGCGGTGGATTGGCAGTATCGGTAGAGGGTCGGACGCCATGCTTTCCAGCATAGTTACGTCCCTTTACCATCTGAGTTCAAATCCCGCCGAGGTTGACTTTGCCTTTCATCCTTACGGGGTCGATAAAATAAAGTACCAGTAATGCACTGGTAATTGCTGGCCTTGTGCCTAAAGTAGAAACAATTATTAATTCTATTAATATTTTGTGTTAAATTGTTGGTGGACGAGTAAGTTAATTTTATAGTATGTCTATTAAAAATTGAGTAATATTTATGTATTCTAGGGAAGCGTTTGTCAAGAGCTTTAAAGAATAGTTTAGCAATAGGGGTTTTAATATTTAGTGAGAAAGGGGGAGCAAACCATAATATATTTCTAGTTCTATTTCTTTTTCGGCTTTTGGAATTATTGTAATGTTTTCTATTATAGTTGTTAAAGTTGTTACCATAATTAAAATTGTTATTATTTTGGTTAGTTTGCTTATTATTATTATTATCGATGTATTTAATTTTATTTCTATATCCAACTCTACCTAACGCTTCGTTGTAATACTGCGCTTTTTCATCAAATATATATTCTTTTTTTCTCTCCGTCTTTTTCTAATTGTCCTTAACACTAAGACTTATTAAAATAATATAAACAATTCACTATCCAGATGGCTTCCAAAAATAATAGTCGCATTTTAAAAGGGTACGTCAAACAAAGCTTATTTGTAAAACTGTTATATATTGTATTTTGTCTGATGAAGGCATACCATAATTTAATTTGGTATCCCTGAAATATGTATAATGAAATAAATATGGTTTTATAAATATAGTTTCCATTTATTAATATCGTATATATATATATATATATATATATATATATATATATATATATATATATATATAGTTATGTAATAAACAACATAAGGCAATTATTACATTTACCAGTGGTTTCTTAAAAGCAAACAAATTTTGCTTTCAATCATCAGAATGAAAAAATCCTGGTGTATTTATTGACATAGGTTTTTAAAAACCTATGTCAATAAATACACCAGGATTTTTTCATTCTGACGATTGAAAGCAAACTTTGTTTTCTTTTAAGAAACCACTGGTAAATGAAATAATTGCCTTATGTTGTTTATTACATAACTATTAAGCTCTGTTACCTGCATAGAGCACTCTTTTTTCCTGGACCTTTCCGATAGAATTACTTCATTTACACACATATATATATATATATATATATATATATATATATATATATATATATATATATATATATATATATATATATATATATATATATATATATATATATATATATATATATATATATATATATATTTATATTTATATATATATATATATTTATTAAAATAACATATATATATATATATATATGAACGTATATATATATAGAATCATTAGAACATCTGACTGATAAAATGTCAGTCAATCATATTGGTGGCCTCCCCACAGCCCCGGCGGACAGAATGGCGAAGGCGTTTCCCCGAGGACGGTAAGGGCGACGCACTGGAAAAGCCA
>OZ024741.1:15916213-15936213 GCA_964016885.1 Eledone cirrhosa
TATATATATATATATATATTGGTAAACGGAATAGAAAATGCTGACAAATTGTTCACAGTTGAAAAATGGTTTAATTAGGAATAAAAGAGTATTAGTGATTGTATGGGTTAGTATTCAGTTGTGGTTTTAAGTTTTTAAGTTCTTACCGGTTGCGCATTTCTAAATGCTTTTCAAAAATAATTTTGAGATAGAGTGTCCGTGCTGTTTGCTCTGATCTGAGCAAACAGCACGGACACTCTATCTCAAAATTATTTTTGAAAAGCATTTAGAAATGCGCAACCGGTAAGAACTTAAAAACTTAAAACCACAACTGAATACTAACCCATACAATCACTAATACTCTTTTATTCCTAATTAAACCATTTTTCAACTGTGAACAATTTGTCAGCATTTTCTATTCCGTTTACCAATATATATATATATATATATATATATATATATATATATATATATATATATATATATATATATTAGATATACAATGATATTAAATAAATGGAAACTATATTTATAAAACCATATTTATTTTATATATTTATTTTAAATATGGTTTTATAAATATAGTTTCCATTTATTTAATATCATTGAATATTTACTCCAGTAAACTGTTGAGTGCTCTAAATCAGTTATAAACATTTATGTTTGTTGGACTTCCAACAAATTAAATACAACTTCTACTTATATTACATATATATATGATTACGGCCATATCACGCTGAAATCACCGGTTCTCGTCCGATCACCGAAGTTAAGCAACGTAGAGCCTAGTTCGTACTTAGATGGGTGACCGCTTGGGGAACCCTAGGTGCTGTAAGCGTTTACTTTTTCAAGTGGGGTACCCCAGCATGGCCTCAGCCAGATGACTGGAACAGGTAAAAGAGTAAAAGAGGATATATGTGTGCGTGTTTGTGTGTGTATTATATATATATATATGTGTGTGTGTGTGTGTGTGAGTGTGTGTGTGAGAGTATTATATATGTGTAGGTGTATATAGGAAAAAGTAAAAAAGTATGGTCCATCTGGTTCCTTACCACAATCCTTTGTGTAGGTGTATATATATATATATATGTATATATATATATATGTATATATTTCTTCTTTTCCAACAGCTCATGTAATTTTATATCGATTCCTTCCTTTTTCTCCCATTTTCTCCCATTTTCTGAGAGATTCCATCTCACCTACACAAAAGAGTGTGATATACACATGTATGTATATTTAGTTTTATATTTAGTTTTATGTATATATATATGTCTGTACGTGTAGCCTGCATCCTCACATGAGTACATCCATTCTCTACTCTCTCTCTCTCTTTCTTTTGTTAGACACACACATAAACCCATACTTATATATGTACATTCATATATATCTATGTATATGTATATATATATATATATATATATATATATATATATATATGTATGTATGTATGTATGTATGTATTCTGCTGTATTGAGTACCTTACCTACTGTGGTTACCCCCGTTTGAACCCGTGATACACTTATATGTATATATATATATATATATATATATATATATATATATATATATATATATATATACACACATATATATATATATATAATACATATATATATGTATATATAATATATTATAGTTTTCATGAAATAGTCTTTAAGACTATACAGAGCATTTGTAGTTGTTCCAAATTGAAGGATGAGTATTTTAGACTTTGTTTTATCATGAGTTAAGACTCTATTGATTCTTCCCTGGATTTCACCAAATTCTGTGGATAAATCTATATCCTGATTCTTTTTGAGATGAGTTTGAATTATTTTTCCCACATCTTACGTTAACTATTTTTCCATTTTGACGCTATAGTCACTTATATATTATGGAATACTGTTGGCTTTTCGCTGCAGTGTTTTCTATACCTTTCATTTATATATAATATATTATATATATATATATATATATATATATATATACAGAGAGAGAGAGAGAGAGAGAGAGAGAGAGAGAGAGAGAGAGAGAGAGAGAAGGCGAGGTAGATATAGATGTATATATATACATCATATATATATACTCATGTATATATATACAACATTTTTATATATATATATATATGTGTGTGTGCGTGTGTGTGTGTATGTGTGTATGTATGTGCGTGTGTGTGTGTATGTGTGTGTGTGTGTATGTGTGTGTGTGTGTGTGTGTGTGTGTGTGTGTGTGTGTATCCTGAAATGTAGTTACTTTTAAATTGTAATATAGGATTTAAACTAATATTGTAAATCCTGAGCCGTCAAATACACACACATATATTTGTGTGTGTGTACTCAACTAGCAACACACACACATAGATACATGTATATATATACATAAATATACACATACATATATATATATATATATATATATATATCCAATTTTCGTGGATTCACTCTTTACGGGTGCTCTAGGGACGTAATCCCCGCGAATACCGGGTGACAACTGTATAGATAGATAGATAGATAGATAGATAGATATATTTCTTTTATTTGCCACTAGGGCATCAAAAGTGGGACAAGTACAAAGGGGGAGTTTACACAAAAAGGCGTCCTCAATAAGGAGAAGGCAATAACAAAATATAAAAATAAAATAAGATATAACAAAAAATAAAATTTTTAACAAAATCCTCAATAGGGAGGAGGCGCCTTGGGGGGTCGCACACACCCCCGAAAAAAGTGTGCAACCCTTCTCCTCAGGAGCACAGAGAAGGGGTGCTCCCTTGGTCTTTCATCTTCCTCACCTATAGTCTGATGTAGAGTGAAGGCCCATTCACACGGGCCATTCTCGCCACTTTCACCCATCTTTCATAGAAACGGCTGGGGTGCAGCACCTCTCTCTCCATCCTGATCCTTCTTCCGAAATGATATCGGAAGAAACGGACCAGTTGTTGGCCAGAGAGAAAGGTGCCCGACCTCAGTCCTTTCAGACGCGTCCACCATACAACCTCTTTCGCCATGGCTATTACGCACAGAAACACCGCCTCTGCTTCATCTTTGAAGGGGGGAGGCGGCTTGATCATTACAATAGACTCGGTGGTCAACCGGATCGGTCCCACCCTTGACAGCAGTTGTTCGACATAGCCCCACAGATCGGCTACGCCCGAGCAGTGTACTAATGCGTGTGCAACGGTTTCCTCGTCGCACACGCATCTGGGACAGATCTTTTTGGCGGGGTCCCTACCCGGGCGCCCGTGTCTGTAGAGCCTTTCTCGAACGGGTAAAGCCCCTCGGTAGCACTGCCAGGCCAGGGACTTCTGGAAGTTGTCCATAGGTCCCGGGCTGAATGTCCTACCGAACAGGCTGGCCAGTTCGTCCTCCTCCATGTCTAGGGCTTCTCCGAGGGCGTCGTCGCACCTGCTGCGTACCAGCCCTCTATAGAATGTTGCGGTGGAGTCTCCACTGATAACCGGATCCGCCTGCCAGAGGGCGGTGAGCGCCTGGGCACACTCAGTGTGCCAGGAGCCCAGTTTTCTCGGTCTTTGCTTGACCCAGGATTGCAGCTCGGTGAGTGAGACGAGTCTGGGAAAGGTTCGTCTCACAAACGAGGCCCACACCGGTTGTCCGGTGAGGAATACGTAGAGGTGCCCTAGCCTTAATGCGTGTTTACGCATCATTAGCCACGGCATCCCAGCCCTCCTTTCGAAGGGTGTTGACAGCAGATGGATCTCCTCACCATAGGAGCCCGCCTCTTCCAAAGGAATTGGAAGAGCGCGCGCTCCATCTTGGTGAGGGTTTCCCTTGGGCAGGGCACTACGGTCAGGCGGTAGTAGATGACGGACGCTATGTAGGTGTTCGCCACCTCCGCCCGACCTTTCAGGGATAGTTTGCAACTGGCCCACTTCTGGGTCAGTGCAAACACCCTGTTCGTAACCTCCGCCCAGTTTTTCTCCACCTGGAGGTCCGGTCCGAACCAGACCCCGAGCAACTTCACCGGGCCCTCCGTCCAGCGTCCGACGACGCTATCGGAGGGCATCGGTCTGCCCCTCCACGTGCCGAGTTGCAAACCGATCGACTTGTCCCGGTTCAGCTTAGCCCCTGTGAACTTTTCGTACTCCTCCAGTAAGGTGCCGACCGCCTCGATTTCGGAGGCCGTCGACACCATTACTGTCACGTCATCGGCCTAGGCCGACACCGCTTTCCGCAATCCCGGTTCCAAAGGGATGCCCTGCAACAACTCCAACTTCCGCAGTAGAGGCTCGAGAGTCAACACATACAGAAGGGAGGAGAGAGGGCACCCTTGTCGGATGGACCGCGCGATTTTGAACGGCTCCGAGAGGTAGCCGTTCACCTTGACCCTAGAGCAGATGCGGCCGCTGTGCATAGCAGTGATCCAGCCCCTGAAAACGGGTCCGAAGCCTGCCGCCGCTAGCACCGCATCCAGGTAACCATGGTCGACCCTATCGAATGCCTTAGATTGATCCAAGTTGATCAGAGCCCCACCAAAGCCGGGTTCGTTCCCAACCCTCTCTATGATGTATCGCATGAGGTGGAGGTTGTCATGGATGGACCTGGACGGGATAGCACATGTCTGCGCATCTCCCACCAGGTTGCCCACGACAAGCGCCAACCTCTTTGCTAGCACCTTCGCCAAAATCTGTAACTCTGTATTTAGCAGAGTTATGGGCCTGAAGCTACTTATTTCGTCCCCCTTGTTCTCGTCCTTCCTCACTAGCGTGACTACGCCCTTGGTCACAGCACAGGGAATTCTCCCGTTCTGTTGCCAGTTGAAGTAGACCACCTCGAGGAGATCGGGGAACAAGTCCGGCATCGCTAGATATAATTCGTAAGGAAGACCATCGAGACCCGGGGATTTGCGTTTGCCGCATTGGCTCAGCACGTCCTCTATCTCAGCGGCTGAAATCGGCTCCTCGCAGGACTTCGCCTCCCTGTCCGAGAGACGCGGCAGACCGTCGAGGTATGGACCGAAGTCCACATCCCCAACCGGCTCCCCGCCCCTTCCGAACAGTCGGGCAAAGTGCCTTTGAAAGGCCTCACACATCTGCTTAGGCTCAAGGATCGCCCGTCCATCCTGGTCTCGCAAAGACCGGATGGTGGATTTAGTTCCACTCTTGGCCTCTGTCACGCGGGCCCAGCTAACAGCTTTGGTCCCCTCGTTCCCTAGAGCACGTATTTTACTTCGGACAACGCAGCCTTCGTGCTTCGCGTCGAAAAACTGGCTCAAAGCCGTTCTCGATGCTAGCACTCGGGCCACGTCGCCGCTTCTAATTGCCTCTTCTACTCTATCTATTAGCTCCCTTTCCTTCCTATTCCTATCCGCAGCTAGAACCTTACTAAATTCTATCGAGACTACTCTAATCTCTCTCTTTAGAGATACCCACCACCTGCTGTTGACGATCGCTCCAGTCAACCGCTCCTTAACTAACGTACTAATCCGGTCCCTGTAAGCTTTACTTGCCGGCAAGGACAAGTTGAGCTTCCAGTAACCGGGGCCCTGTCTATGCGTTCTATCAAGGTTGACCATGCAGGTCACCAACTTGTGGTCTGAATAGCCAACCATGAGCATTTCTGGACAACTTAAAATGTCCCTGTCCTTATTTCTAACTAAAAATCTATCTAGGTACGATCTAGATTGACCGCTACGATTTGACCAAGACCAGGTTGGCACCGTCGGAAAATCTAGTCGAAATCTATCGGCCAGGTCAAATCGGCCGAGTAACCCCTTGAGGCTGTTGCACCCCACTCTATCGGGACATGCCCCTGCATAGTCCCAACGTGCATCCAGGATACCATTCCAGTCCCCCACTAAAAGCAGGGAACGGGACGTCCCTAGAAAAGACTCCAGACGCTGGAAAAAGTCGGGCCGCTCTGTCCCAAAAGGGGCATATGCGGCTACCAGCCTAAAGGCTCCACCTTCACCACTGCCAAGGTCCAGCACCACCAGTCGACCCCCGGGTCCAAGTGAACTATCTGTGTGGCGAGACCCAGATGTTTTTGCAGCAGAACGACAACCCCACCCCCACCTCCGGGCTGACAGAGAGATGCGTGCATCTCAAAGTTATCAAATGTGGGGGCTAGCTGTCGCATGCTGCTGATCCGGGCCTCGCAGATAACCATCAGATTTATAGATCGTGCCCTGAGGTCATTTAGAAGCATTGCTTGCTTCCAAGATGAGCCCAGGCCACGCGCATTTAGACACCCTACTCTTAGCACAGCCATGTTGATGGCAAGGAGAAAAGGCACTTACCTCTCTGCGTCCCGGGGAGCGGGCCACTCAATTTCCATGAGGGTTGGGGATGGTGGTGGTGTTGTTGGTTTTTGTTGTTGTTGTTGTGGTTGTTTTTGTTGTTGTTGTTGGGGTGGTGTTGGTGTTGGTTGTTGGGGTGTTGGTAGCAGTGTTTTTTTCGGTGTGAGCTGGGGACAGGCAGCCCTCAGGTGACCTCTATTTCCACAGAGGTAACAGGAGGGACGCCTACCCTCCACAATAATGTTGAGGTGGGTACGGTCATCCAGCATGATGCGCTCAGGGATTTGGGCGATACGTTCTGGCCTTATTTGGGTCAGAACTTCGATACTCGTTCCACTGAACGCGTCACCGGATGCCTTCCCTATTGATATGAGGTTGTCCTCGTCTAAATTGAGGAAACCGGTTAGTAACCACCAGTAGTTTATGTTTGGGGTGATGGTGGTTATCCATATTCTTTGGGGTTTTTTACCCATGTAGGTGGGGAAGAAGGTGTAGTGTGTGGAACGAATTGGCGACACAGAGTATTTTTTCGCCGCCAATTCGTCTTTCATCAATATGGATAAACTCCCATAGAGTTTATCCTTTTGTATGAAAATAATGTCTTTCATAGCTTCTTTCAGTACTAACTGAATTTCAGCTTGAGATGGTTGTGCTGGTTTTTTTGTTATGTTTGAAATTGTACGGAATACGACAGTTCGTAATTCCGTCTGTTTTTTTAGTTCTGGAGTCGAATTTATAGAAAAAGAACCATTTTCGCCAAAAGATACATATTTTTTGACTTTTTCAAGCATTTCTTTGGCATTTGAAATATCCTCAAGCACATATGTGACTGATATTTTAGCCGTTTGTGCAAAAGATATTTTGTTTTCATTGTTGGTGTTTGAATTGTTTTGTTTCTCGTAATTTGAATTGTTTTCATTTTTGTTGTTGTTGTCTTTCTCGTTTGGTGTGTTGGTTTTGTCATTGTTTGTGTTGTAATAAATTGGGTTTGCACCCGTGTTTAATTGTTTATCTGGCATATCGCCTTTTTCTAAGTCTTTTACAACGTTGGCGCGAGAAAGCAAAACGCTTTGTACCGCTTGTTTCTTTCTTTCTTCTTGCATAGTGAGCGTGGCGTTATCATCAACACGTGCTGCAAGCATGGCGTCAATTTTTACCATGTGAGTCAGCAAAAATTTTTTGGAGTAGTTTTTACCCCCAAATGGGGTAAAAATACGATGACCACCCGTCTACAGACCTAGCCGGGTGGTTAAAAGGCACGAAGACAACACAATAAAGATACAAACACTTACTGTCAATGAGTAAAATTTCAAAAAGGCAGGAGTAAAATTTCAAAAAGGCAGGAGCCGATGTTATACACGTCTATACTATACGAGATAGATAGATAGATAGATAGATAGATAGATAGATAGATAGATAGATAGATAGATAGATAAAAAGTCTAAAGTCTGTCTTAAACCAGAAAGCTCATTTGGCCAGTGCTTATCCCGGTTTCATGGGGTGAAGCGACTGAGGGTACAAGACTTCTCCCTGGACAGACGACAGTCCATCGCAGGGTTAAACCCTCAGCTATTGCTGGTACTCATTTTCAGCTGAGTATACTGTAGCAACGTGAAATGAAGTGCCTTTGTTCAAGAACACAACACGCAACCCAGGAATCGTAAGTCCAACACACTTACCACTAGGCCACGTGCTGCCTCCACAGATAGATAGATTGGAAGATTAAAACAAAAAAAAACGGACTAAAACATTTTTTCATTAGAATTTTAATTCCGTGAAAACACTATAGATATTTCTACGGCCTAGCTTTATCATCCGATTATGATGCAAGCCTAGGCGATTTCATCAGGTGTTATATGCAAATTATTTAACAGTATTACGTTGAACCTAAACATAGAATAGAAGTTAGAAAATAGAAAATAGTGGACCGATTCGATTTGGGGATGGCCTGTTAATTTGGTGTTATATCGATAGCAGACTGTCCTCGAATGTCGCTTGATGACAGCTTTGTGGGGGACTGGTAGGTGGGGTGGATTTCTCTTCAGATGGTTTTTTTCTGTATGGTATAAGAAAATACAAAATATATACACCTATTAATAGAAGTGTATTCATTCTTCATTGAACCCACGTGGTGTAAGAATCAATCATACACGCATGAGAAGATCTATCGACAAGGTAAATAATTGTATATGCTGACAAAATGACGTCTCCAAATTCTTCTTCTTCTTCTTCTTCTTCTTCTTCTTCTTCTTCTTCTTCTTCTTCTTCTTCTTCTTCTTCTTCTTCTTCTTCTTCTTCTTCTTCTTCGGCCGAGTTTACACTAGAAACAACAGTCAATATAGACCACCTATCAACTCACCATATAGGGAGCAGCTGCATGGTATAAGAAAATAAATATATATATACCCGTTAGTAAAAGTGTATTCATTCTTCATTGTATAATTTGCTGCTCCCTATAATGTGAACAGGATATGAAACAGAAACTATCGTAACAAAATACTGCAATATCTTTCATCCAACGCACAAAGGATTCTCTCAATCCCAATCTACCGCCCTAATGCAATCAAGTAAGGAATCTTTTTTATTGCGCAGAACAGACTACGTGAAGGCGATTTACAAAAATTATTTACATTCAATTCGTGTAGCAGCCATTACGCTCACACAACAAAATAGGGTCGATGCCTACATATATATACTTTCTCAGCCCACATACCACAACAAAAATATATCTTTTGTCGCATCACAAGTCTGGCGAGGATATCGATAGTGGAGTCGGATCCATAATTCCTATGAGTTACCATGATCCAATCATCTGCGAAACGCGCGTAACAGGTCGATACACAATAAATATTTGTTATATGTAAACGAAACTTCCTCGTTTTCTCTATTATATATATATATATATATATATATATATATATAAATCAAGAAAGAAGAGTGACATGGTTTGCTATACTGGACTACATCTAAGTGGACTACTTATAACAATAATTTGTTATCCCGTATATATATATATATATATATGAAACATTTCAGGACCCCGACAGCTGAGCTCCGACGGCTTCATATTACCCATTCTACTAACCCGAATATCGAGTACTCTGGTGAGTAATGATCTAACTGGTTTTTACCGCCTCCATTCTGGAAAAAGTGTGAAATCTTTGGTACAGTTAGGTATATTTAAAAAAAAGGAAAATAATGACTTCACTTGTAGTTCTTATTTAATTTTATAATATTATGATTTTACAATTTGGTTTGGTAGATCTAGTAAGTTCTTTATTAAGTTCATCAGTTTCACAATCGTTACCGACGAATGCGAGAAAGTTCTCCAGGAAAGTTAACCAAAAATCTTTAAAAACTCTCCCCACCGAGGTTAACAAAGAACTTAGATCAACAAAACCAAATTGTAAAATTATAATATTATAAGATTAATTAAAAGGTTTAGAACTACAAATGAAGTCATTCTTTTCCTATTTTTTAAATATGTATATATATATAAAAACAATGAGTTAAAGACTTCATTGATATGACTTATGTTTATATATATATATATATATATATATATATATATAACGAAGGAAATGTGGTAAGGAACCAGGTGGACCATAACGCACCAAAGTACTCAATGCTTAGGGTAGTGGAGTGGGTAATAGGAACGAGTATGACCCCACGGTTGAGCTCAAGCCGTTTCGACGGCTAATTCTGGACTTTTTAGTCCAGAATTAGCCGTCGAAACTGCTTGAGCTCAGCCGTCGGGGTCCTACTCGTTCCTATATATATATATATATATATATATATATATATATATATATATATATATATGTGTGTGAAAAAATGGGGAGAAGAATACTGCTGGTTGCACATGGATAACATGTAATAAAATAAGTCCCTCATCAGTGATTTGCCGACGATCATAGATATTTCATTGCATTAAAAATCATATACCTCACGTCGGTGCAATAATAACTAAATTAAGTTATTAGGACAATTAAAACGCGTAAAGCGAGTGAAACAAGATAACAACAAAGAGGATAGCTAACCGTAGAAGGAAGGGAACAAGCTTCATATATATATATATATAGAGAGAGAGAGAGAGAGCGAGAGAGAGAGAGAGAGAGAGAGAGAGAGGGAGAGAGAGAGAGAGAGAGAGAGAGAGAGAGTGATATGTGACAGATGGTACATTTTATTCAATTTATAAAAATTGCAGAAATGAATTTCTATAAAACCAGCCATGTATATCCATACATACATACATGATGGCCGCCCCCTCGTTATCGAGTATGGCCATTACACGAGAAAAAAAATATATATATATATACATATATACATACATATACATACACATACATATACATTAATAACAATAATAATAATAATAATAACAACAATAATAATAACGACAACAACAACAATAATAATATACATATATATATACACACATACGCACACACACATAAACATATCTATACACACACACACGATAGTAACTAACAGCGCTGCGATGGAATGTGGCTTTTTAGCCCAGCCAATGATCTAAAATGTCTTGCACAGAGTCGGCAACCAAAACATTCACTGGGAATAGTCGGCTGTGGTTGGAGTTCATGTACTTTTGCATGTCGCTTGAGCCCTCCTGCTGATTTACATTCTCTACCACATGCTTGGCATACATACATACATACATACATACATACATACATACATACATACATACATACATACATACATACATACATACATAAATGGCGACCGTTGTGGTCAGTGTCCGATAATCGGACGTGTTTAATTACGGCTTACATGAAGGCAACATACCATATATTGGAAAAAGTTGAGCTACATTATGCGGTAAGATTACATACAATAATTCTGCATAAGTGTTTGAACTGTAAGTGTGTTGTAAAACACCTATTTATATGAACGATACATACACTTATGATTTATGAACAATACATACACTTTTAACATATAAATGCAACGTTGTTATATTACATATGTAAAGAAATATGCAAGTAACGTTTTCGATTCAGAAACAAAAATATAAGTGTTTGAACTGTGAATATGTTGTGAATAGGTTGTAGAACACCTATTTATATGAATGATACATAAACTTTAACATATAAATACAGTGTTGTTATATTATATTACATTCATAAAGGAATATACTAAGTAACGGTTCTTTTTGTTCTCGATTCAAACGATTCAAGAACAACGTTTAAAACACAGTTGTAGAATTAAAAACTAACTGAAAAGAAATATTACCCAAGCTGTGAATAACTTTAAATTTGATTCTGCAGAACTTTGTCGTAACTTTTAAAGAAGATCATCGTCTATTTTGAAAAATAAATACAAAATATTAGTGAATAGACGAACTCATCATGGCAAAAAGTACAAGTCTCCTTCGACCAAATCGCAACTACAACCGTTGTACACAGTGGAGCTACGAGCTTAACAAAGTATTATATGAAGCATACAAACAATCTGAACCCCAAAAGTTCGGTTTTATGCAAAGGCTAAAAACTTTATGGAACTCCAAACACCCAGAATTAGACTTTTCTCCAAAGCATCTAAATGAACAGGCAAAACGTATCATTAGATGTAAATTGATACATCTAACGGAATTGAGTGATACTACAAATACAGCCCTTGTAGACAACCACCCCACCTCCACTGACAGACAAAGAGAATGGCCAGCTAAATCTAACAGTGAACAGCTCACCAATAATTTTGCTGAAATCCATCCCACTTCCACTGAAGAACAGCGAGAAAGGTCAGCTGACTCTAGTAGTAATTGTCACCACATCAGCAACGAGGCTGAAATTCATGACTCTACTGAACAAACAGAGCACCAAAAACTTGTGGGCACCCTACAAGTGATATGGAACGATATGTTTCAAGAGATACACAGCCTTAATGTGAGTGACAGACCATACAACACTAGAGTCAGTAAAGAACCCACTAAATTGGAATTGGAAGCGGTGAACGAAATAGCTGGCAATTATCTGAAGACTATACGATCTAAAGGTGTAGAAACGACATTTGAAACGCTTAATGTTTTGTTATATGTTTCAGCTGTCACATTGCTATCATATAACACACATCTAAAACCACGCAATCAAGATACAAACAGAAAGCCTGAACCAGCGTGGATGCGAAATTTAAAAACCAAAATTTTTTCCCTGAGACGAAGTATCTCACACATCGCAGTCGTTATGAAATGCAACATAGAGAGCAACTTCACACGACACCAGGAAGACCTAAAGAAAAAGTTAGAGAGACGATTTGGAGATACAAAATTTAAAACTTTGAACTCCAAATTACACCAGTTGAAACAGCAACTCACAGCTACAACAGAAAGACTAAAATATAAGTCAACAGCACATAAACGACAAGTGCTAAATAGATTGTTTGCCAGAGATCCTAAATCAGTTTATCGCAGCTTAGGTGGCAAAAGCTGAATCCCTGTAAACGACACCCCTTCAAAAGAACAGGTTGAGAGCTACTGGAGATCTGTATGGGAAACGGATGACGGATTCAACAGACAAACTAATTGGCTAAAAGAACTGGAACAGGACTACTGCCAATATGTCCAGACAAAACAATATGACATAGATGGGTCAATACTGGAAACAGCTCTACAGAAAATGTCGAATAGGAAATCGCCAGGCCCAGACCTCATTACAGGATACTGGTTGAAGAATTTCACTTTCTATCGGCAACATCTCATACGGCTGTTTACAGAAACCATTAAAGGCACACAAGAACTGCCCAGATGGTTATCAACTGACACTACTCTCCTCATTCCCCAAAATAGCCAAACCACCCTTGCTAAAAATTACCGCCCAATTGCCTGCCAAAACATCATGTATAAATTATATACTGGGTGTCTTAACCTATTCTTACAGGATCACTGTGCTACCAACAACATCATAACACCTGAGCAAGCTGGTGGAAAGAGGGAGGTGTGGGGTTGCATAGATCACCTACTAACTAACAAAATGATTCAGGAAAAAACAACAAAGAATCGCAGAAACATGACTGTCGTGTGGCTGGACTATCAAAAAGCATTTGATAGTGTACCTCATGGGTGGATTATTAAGGCTTTACAGTTAGCTAAAGTCCCACAACCATTGGTAGCTGCTGTTGATCCTTAGAGGTGACAATTTGATCCTTAGAGGTGAGAAGGAGCAGGTTAAGACTGATAAGATACATTACCAGAAGGGCATCTTTCAGGGTGATAGCTTGTCAGTGCTACTCTTCGTTCTCTCACTGAATCCACTATCTTACCTACTCAGGAAACAAGGTGGACAAAGAAGTGGGCCCAGAAGTATCTCCCATCTTTTCTTTGTTGATGACCTGAAGTTGTATGGGCCAAATATCAATAACATCAAGAAACAATTGGACCTCATTACACAATTTTCAACCGACATCAAAATGAAATTTGGTGAGTCCAAGTGTGCATATTTGGCAGTAAAACGTGGAAGAGCTGTGCCCTCCTCTAGAAATCTAGAGATGAACGGCCTGACAATACAACCTCTGCAGTCAGGTGACAACTACAGATATCTTGGACAGGATGAGAATGTCAGATATGATGGACCCATAAATAAGGAGAGAACCAGAACTGAATACCTCAGAAGAGTAAAGAAAATATGGTCATCAGAACTGTCAGCATACAACAAATACATTGCCCACAATACTTATGCTGTGCCAATTCTAACGCCAACATTTGGCCTACTGAACTGGTCATTGCAAGAACTAAGTGAGATGGATGTTAGAACTCGAAAACTTCTCAGTGTTACTGGGAACTTTAACATCAATGGTGATGTGGATAGGCTATACTTCTCACGCAAGGAAGGTGGCCGGGGTCTAAAATCAATATTAACAACATATGAGACCCGGATAGTAACACTGAAGCAACACCTTCAACAGAGGAAAAAGGTTGGCAACCATCTTGCCCAGGTTTATGAGCATGAAAAAAGAAATATCATTAGAATAGCGACTGATCGGGAGGAGAGATATGGAATAAAGCCTGATATAAATCTCTCACCCAGAGAAATCGGAAGATCCTATTCAATGTTCAAACAAGATTAAAAAATTGACCAATTTACAGAAAAAGTTGTGCATGAATACTTGAGGCGTAAAACACAGACCATAGAGGGGATAAACCACTCAAAAAGCCTGGCATGGAGTTCCGACAAGTTTATGACATCACACCTTGAGGGATATCTCTATGCAATACAGGAACAAGAACTCCCTACCAAATATCTGCTGCACAAAAGAGGAGGGTCAGCAGCTGACAATAAATGTAGGCTATGTAAAACAGAGATCGAGGATGTAAGCCATATTGTTGCCAGCTGCGAAAGAATGTCATCTCGCTACTACCTCCCCATGAGACACGATGGGATAGCTAGAACCATCTGGAACGCACTTCGGAAAACAAAATTAACAACAAACGAGGAAGAATATATTGAGACAGATGGCACTAAGGAATACTGGTGGAACCTGAAAATAAAAACTGCCACCAAATTAAAGCACAACCGGCCTGATATTGTAGTTTGGGACCACACATTGAAAACGTGTTCTGTTGTGGAGATCAGCTGTCCACTTTATGTAAACGTTGTCAGAAAAATACAGAAGGAGGACATCTACGGACCATTGATGAGGAGTTTACAAATCCAGTATCCAAGATACACCTTTAGCTTCATACCCATCATTATTGGTGCTACGGGTTATATACCAACCCGCTTGGACCAAAGTATGACTGAACTTGGATTTGCGGACAAAAAGCGCAGTTCCCTAATTCATAGTCTACAAATGGCTGCGATAGCTGGCACCTTCAAAATTTGCAAAACATTCTTGCGATTCAAGGGATGACAATTTCTTTTCTTTTACAACCTTGCCACCAGGAAGGTGGCCGGTCAAAAAAATATACTCGAAATTAAGAGAAAGAGAAAACATACAAACATACATACATACATACATACATACATACATACATACATACATACATACATACATACATACATACATACATACATACATACATACATACATACATAATGGCTGCAAACTCGTATTCGAGCATTGCCATCGCCTGATAAAATGCTCAAAAATGTGAGGCACGAATGTGGCTCTTTAAACCAAACAAAGACTTGCACCCTCTGGCACACACATGGCAACTGTAGGCTCCCCTGAGACCTTCCATTGCTTTGTTCTGGCTGTGGGTTCTCGTGTGTCTTTTAAGACCTCCCATGCTTGTACATTCCTTGCCACATTCCTTACATCTCAGATCATAATCTACATGAGGTCCACTGATATGACTTTGTTCGTGTCTAATCAAACCAGCTTTACTCAGCCAGACTCGACCACAGTGCTGGCAAACCAGATGATGTTCAACAGCAGACAGTTCAGAACAGTCTCTTTTCCTCACCTTCCTTTTCAGTGTTAGGTATTCTCTTCGACGAGTTTCAAAGTGTTCACCACCTGACTTGTTCAAACGTCTCCACTTCACAGGCTCGTCAGCCATTTTCTCCCATTCGTCAGATGAAATTCCAGCACAAGCCAAGGTGCCTCTGATACAGTCCCGGTACCGCCTTTTTGGTTTATGTGGTGGTCGCCTTCCTTCACACAGTTCTCCATAGAGTCGTTGCTTTGGAATACGATCATCAGACATCCGGACCACGTGACTGCACCACCTCAACCGATACCAAAAGATCATGCTCAGTATAGTCACGCACCTGCTCCGTTCTAGAACTTCCAAATCACTGGCGAACATTTTCCATTGCACCCCATGTAACTTATGAAGAGATTGTTGGTGAAACCTCTCCAGTTCCTTGAGGTACATACATGATGATGATGACTGCCCCCTCGTTATCGAGTATGGCCATTGGACAATAAAATAAAAAAATAAACACCCACGCACATACACATATACATATATATACAAATGTAACCTGAGTTTTTCGAATATCAATAACAATATTAGATTCGTTTGCAATGATGCAAACAGCCTCCTTTATAAGCCATGTCAGTAGAATGAGCCCCTCATTCTCGCTCTTGTGTTGGCATGCAAACAAAACACACACATATATACGCACATATATATATACATACATACATACATGATGATGGCTGCCCCCGCGTTATCGAGTATGGCCATTGCACGAGAAAAAAAACATAATAATAACAATAATAATAATAATAACAACAATAATAATAACGACAACAACAACAATAATAATATACATATACATATATATACACACACACACGCACACACATAAACATATCTATACACACACACACACACGATAGCAATTAACAGCGCTGCGATCGAATGTGGCTTTTTAGCCCAGCCAATGATCTAAAATGTCTTGCACAGAGTCGGCAACCAAAACATTCACTGGGAATAGTCGGCTGTGGTTGGAGTTCATGTACTTTTGCATGTCGCTTGAGCCCTCCTGCTGATTTACATTCTCTACCACATGTTTGGCAACCATGATGAGTAGCATCTCCAACAGCAGCCTAGTAGTCAACCACTGGTCTTACTTTATGACTGCGAAGATGACTTTCGAGTCCAGCTTTGCTTAGGCAGAGTCTCGCACATACGCTGCATGTCAGCACCATAGGAGGACCCTCGCCGTCTGGAAGTGCAACAGCAATGCCCTTCCTCACATCCCGCTTTACTTTCTCGTATGCGATTCGAGATGCCTCAAAGGCAACTTTTCCCTCATATACAGTCTTTCTCCACTTATTACGACCAGCAGCAATATTTTCCCATGTATCAGCAGAGATGTTAGCGTCTTTCAGAGAGGCTTTCAAGGAATCCTTATACCTCTTTTTTGGTTTATGTGGCGGTCGTTTTCCTTTAACCAACTCTCTATAAAGAGTTGTTTTGGTATTCTAGAATCCTTCATCCTGGCAAGGTGACCACTCCAACGGAGTCGTTGCTTAAGCACAAGAGCTTCTATACTGTCACACATAGAGCTTTCCAAAATCTCTACATCACTGATGTGGTCCCTCCAGTGAACGCCATGGATCCGTCTGAGACACATCTGATGGAAACGCTCCAATTGCTTAAGGTGGTGTCGATATGTGACCCAGGTCTCGCAGGCATAAAGAAGAGAAGAGAGCACACATGCCTTGTACACCTTTACCTTTGTTTTCTTGCATATGTCTCGTCGCCTTTCTAGCTTTCCGAAAGCATCACTTGCTTTCCTAATCCTGGGTGGGATTTCATTATCAAGGTTGCTGTATCGATTGACAGTGCTTCCCAGGTAGACAAACTGATCAACCACTCCAAGTCGTTTGCCATACACATAGATGTTTGGTTCAGTGTACTGCTTACCAGTGGCAGGTTGGTACATGACGACGGTTTTCTTGAGACTGACAGTCAATCCTAGGGCAGTGCAAGCGTCAGAAAATGCATTCAAAATGTGCTGCATATCACACTCTGTGTGCGCTACAAGATGGCAATCATCTGCATACAAGAGGTCTCTTACGATTGATGTAAATACTTTTGTTTTTGCAACAAAGCGCCTGATGTTAAATATGCTGCCTGAGGTTCGATATCGGATGTAAACACCATGCTCGCAATTCCTGAATGCAATATAGAAAATACATACATACATACATACATACATACATACATATATACATACATACATACATACATACATACATACATACATACATACATACATACATACACGATGGCTGCAACTCGATTTCGAGTTATGCCATCACTTGATTCTTAAGCATGAGCATCACGGTCGTGGCTTTTCAGTCTTGCTGTGGACTTGCCTATGGCCAGCAATGCCATGCATCACAAAAAATGTCACATATCAAGCGATGTCTGTGCTTGAAGCTTTTGTAAGTTAGGAAAGACTTTGCACGGGGCCAATCCCTCTCTCTGAACATCGAATGCATTTGCCTAAAAAGAAGAACTTTGTTTACGACTGGAACTCTTCACGAACTATGAACATTTTTTCATAAAGTAACAGTTTTTCTTTAAATTTGTCCTTTCGCCTGACGAGAGAGGCCAGTATTCTAATGGCTTCTCTACTATACAGTGATGGCCATAACTGGACCCCGAGATCTAAGGTCAAGCATACATGAATAACATTTTTTATTTTTTCTTAGTTGTATCGATCTAAATCTGTATTATAATTTTCTCCCGATAATTTGGTTTGATCGGTTGACTTGCTTTGGTTAGCGAGGTGTTTCTATTTATAGCACACACCACACCCCCACCCCTACCCCCGCCAAACTACCCTAATAGCCAGTCTTGTCCGTCTTGCTGTAAAATCGTTAGTTGTTCCTCTAGCCGAACACGAAGACATAGCCAGCCTGCCTTTGCCTCTCTCTCCCTCTAGTGATGACATGTCGGCTATACTTAGGACGGCCTGCTGATGGAACCCTCAGTCCTAATTTGATGATTATCAATTTCAATCACCACCATATGCGCTGAGCTGGCCAACCGCAGGTGTGAGCCTCACGAACTGGAATGGCTTTTCCAGCGCATCTCCCCTGCCGTCCTCCTGGGAAACGCCTTCTCCATTCTGTCCACCGGGGCTGTGGGGAGGCCACCAATATGATTGACTAATTTGTCATTTTATCAGTCAGATGTTTTTAGACATCACCCAGTTAAATATGATTCATTCTAGCTGACCAAGAATAGATAACAGTTAAAAATCATAGTTTGTTGTTATTTTACATACAGTTATTTCTTAATGTGAAGGCGTGTGGCTGAGTGGTTAGAGAATTGGATTCGCAATCTTGAGGTTGTCAGTTGGATTCCTGGACCGGGCTATGCGTTATGTCCTGGAGCAATACACTTTATTTCACGTTGCTCCTTCTACCTGGAGTTGCGACCGATAGATAGTACTAGCAACTGGAAAGACTAACGGAAACTTTGTTTCCTAGGTCCGATTTGACGAAAGTCGATCGATTTCTTAATGTTACTGGCAAAGTTGTTCTTCGTCTTCTCTTATCTGATTTAAATATATATAAAAAAAAGTTATTTAGTCCAAAGAAGTATTTAAGTGTTAATAAAATTTGTAATTAGCAAGTTTTTCACGAGTCGAAACCGTTATGATCCAGGCGCTGAAATATAAGTTTTTTAACTTTATCTTTGTTAAAATGTTAAACATCTTAGATTTCTTTGGTGATTATCTTAACATGTTCTATTCGGGTATTGTTGATCCATAGCTTTATCGTTTATGAGTATGTTCTGATACAGGTATGTTTCACACCTGTTATCACCGAGCAGTTCTGTAACAAGATAGAAATAAAAATGAAACCTAAAATTCTACTTCGGTATTCAGTACTCCTTTCTCTCAGCTGTCAACCACATATATATATATATATATATGTGTGTGTGGGAGGGGGGTGTATGTATATATATATATATATATATATATATATATATATATATATACAATACATATTTACATATTATATAATATATATATAACAAAGAAGGCGTGGTAAGATACCAGGTGGACCAAAACGCACCAGAGTACTCAATACCTAGGATAGTAGAGTGGGTAATAGTAAAAGAATCAGGACCCCGACGGCTGAGCTCCGGCCGCTCGATAGTATGCTGGTGGGTTAGTTCGGATCTAGCTGTCGAGAAGGCCGGAGCTCAGACGTCGGGATCCTGACTCTTTTCCTACATATATATATATATATATGTATATATATATATATATATATGTATGTGTGTGTATATATATATATATATATATATATATATATATATATATATATATATATATATGGCCGTTTCGGAT
>OZ024741.1:15938713-15943713 GCA_964016885.1 Eledone cirrhosa
CTGTCCGCCGAGGCTGTGGGGAGGCCACCACGTGGGATCCCATTTGCTCACAACACGGATTAATAGGCAAAGTCCATATTATTATAAAGCGAATCGTTATTTATGAATATATACTAGATAATGTTCAACATATAGAAGGAATATGTGTTCACGGAACCAACATAACGTGTATAATCCACACGTACTTTTGAATATCAATGGTGAACCCACCAGCAGCTATGTTTTAGGGGTCGATAACTAAACTACCTTTCCAGGTACGATCAATTGATGGAATTGTTAGAGGGTCGAATGGATGTCTTGCAGTATTGTTTACTGGGACCCTGATGCGGCTTGTACCTGTAGTTCTGCACGCCAGAAAGAGTTTTGCCACTTGTCCAGACATATATAATTGAGATAGTGGTCGTATATCTTAAACATATGTGGCCTTCATTCAGTTTATTTAATTGTACGATGTACTATCATCTTTGCCTACTAAAGTAATCTACTAAATCCCTACTATTCTGTCAAACTGGAGACACATTCTAATGTCAGTTCTGCGAGGTGTAATGTGTCAGTAATGTGCTACTCTCTTGAATGACAGAATTATATTACTTTTACTTTTTATATTAAAGTATTTTACTTTCCAGGTTAAGACATTTGGTTGCACAGCTCAATGTGAAGGACATAAAGGAGTCGTGAAAATAACTTCAAATTATTCAAGAAAATTATGCAGATATGTCGTCTACAACAGGTTTTGAGGTTTGGTTAGATAAAAATATAATATCCTAAGACCAGTTCGTGATTCGATAACAATGAGTTTAATAGGGTGGTATGAAGAGACGACATAACTAATAATAGAAAAGCCAAAAGATTTATTAACATTCTCCGCTATGCCTATTTTGATATTAAAACCATAGATTTATATCTATCTGTTTGCTTAGCTATAAATCCTACCTTTTAGAGAGGTACCCCTGTAAAATAAATTGTGAGATATATCCAAGAAACCCAGTTATTAACTGCAAAGCGAGAAATACAGTATGTAGTATACGTTTACAATAGTTTAATGTATAAGGGGACAAAATGAATCGGATGGAAATCTCCGAAATTACAGCTCGAAGTAGAGGAATGTTCAGTGAATATTACAACACTTATACAGAAAAGAAGTCTATGACCATATTTTACAAACATGTAACACAATAATTTACTAAACCAACTCGGTGTGAACATCATATCTATATATCTATGATGCTACACTAAGATATATTTCTTTATTTACCATAAAGGCATATGATGCTACACTAAGATAGGTAACTGAATATGTGTGTAAAAGATAAATAGAAATAACATAACAAACAACACAGTACATTGAAGAAATATATTAGTTTAACGCTTGAAATAGCAGGAAGAGTATTAACGTTTCGAACACCAGTCCTTCGTCAGAAGATAGAGCTAGAAATAGAAGATAAACAGAAAGAAAAAAGTGAGAAAAGGAAGGAACAGGGGAAAATGAGGGGGGAAAAGTGAGAAAAGAAACACGAGCGTAGTCAGTCAGCCATTTTGGAGATTGGATATTATTTGTTGTTGTCGGTCCTCAGTTGATTGCGACGATGAGTGTTCCAGTCGTTAGAACAACGGAACATTCTGGACAGTGAAACACCAGAATATCTCGGCTTTGTCTTCAACAACACATTCTAGAACATGCTAGTACCATTTAACGGACACCTGACATTATTATTATTAATTTTATTATTAGGGTGGTGGATTGATAGTATCGATAGAGCATCGGACACCATGCTTTGCGACATAGAGTTATGGCCCTTTACGCTCTGCGTTCAAATCCTGCCGAGGTTAACTTTGCCTTTCATATTACGGGGTCGATAAAATAAAGTACCAGTAATACACTGAGGTCGATTTCATCGACTTTCCCCTCCCCCAAAATTGCTGTCCTTGTGCCTAAATCAGAAACCATTATTTTTATGTGGGGAGGGGGCTACAGGATTGAAGTAAGAAACATCTTGAATATTTGAAACTTAAAACGTGCTGTCTCAATGCAAATGACAATAATATAAATAGTTTATCACAATAAATTATAGTTGAAAAAATCTGATAAATAAAAAAGAGAAAGGGGGTTTCAGAGACGCCTGACAAGAAACAAAACCCATTACTATTATTATTATAGAGTTACGCCCCTTGTTATACTGAGTTCAAATCCCGCCGAGGTTAACTTTGCCTTTCATCCTTACGGGGTCGATAAAATAAAGTACCAGTAATACACTGGCATAATTGCTGGCCTTGTGCCAAAAGTAGAAACAATTATTATTTGCTGGCATTGTACCGCAATAAAAGACCATTATTACTCGCAAACTCGGTAGTGCGAGAATGGGTAACGGACAGAAGACTTTGGTGTGGTGTTTAGATATAGCTCTTACTCTGTGTGGTGTTTAGCTATGAGCTCTTACTCTGTGTGGTGTTTAGCTATGAGCTCTTACTCTGTGTGGTGTTTAGATATAGCTCTTACTCTGTGTGGTGTTTAGCTATGAGTTCTTACTCTGTGTGGTGTTTAGCTATGAGTTCTTACACTGTGTGGTGTTTAGACATAGCTCTTACTCTGTGTGGTGTTTAGCTATGAGCTCTTACTCTGTGTGGTGTTTAGCTATGAGTTCTTACTCTGTGTGGTGTTTAGATATAGCTCTTACTCTGTGTGGTGTTTAGATATAGCTCTTACTCTGTGTGGTGTTTAGCTATGAGCTCTTACTCTGTGTGGTGTTTAGCTATGAGCTCTTACTCTGTGTGGTGTTTAGCTATGAGCTCTTAATCTGTGTGGTGTTTAACTATGAGCTCTTACTCTGTGTGGTGTTTAGCTATGAGTTCTTACTCTGTGTGGTGTTTAGATATAGCTCTTACTCTGTGTGGTGTTTAGATATAGCTCTTACTCTGTGTGGTGTTTAGCTATGAGCTCTTACTCTGTGTGGTGTTTAGTTATGAGTTCTTACTCTGTGTGGTGTTTAGATATAGCTCTTACTCTGTGTGGTGTTTAGATATAGCTCTTACTCTGTGTGGTGTTTGGATATAGCTCTTACTATGTGTGGTGTTTAGATATAGCTCTTACTCTGTGTGGTGTTTAGGTATGAGCTCTTACTCTGTGTGGTGTCTAGCTATGAGCTCTTACTCTGTGTGGTGTTTAGCTATGAGCTCTTACTCTGTGTGGTATTTAGATATAGCTCTTACTCTGTGTGGTGTATAGCTATGAGTTCTTACTCTGTGTGGTGTTTAGCTATGAGCTCTTACTCTGTGTGGTGTTTAGCTATGAGCTCTTATTCTGTGTGGTGTTTAGCTATGAGCTCTTACTCTGTGTGGTGTTTAGCTATGAGCTCTTACTCTGTGTGGTGTTTAGCTATGAGCTCTTACTCCGTGTGGTGTTTAGCTATGATCTCTTACTCTGTGTGGTGTTTCGCTACGAGTTCTTACTCTGTGTGGTGTTTAGCTATGAGTTCTTACTCTGTGTGGTGTTTAGCTTTGAGCTCTTATTCTGTGTTGTGTTTAGCTATGAGCTCTTACTCTGTGTGGTGTTTAGCTATGAGCTCTTACTCCGTGTAGTGTTTAGCTATGAGTTCTTACTCTGTGTCGTGTTTAGCTATGAGCTATTAATCTGTGTGGTGCTTAGCTATGAGCTCTTACTCTGTGTGGTGTTTAGTTATGAGTTCTTACTCTGTGTAGTGTTTAGCTATGAGCTCTTACTCTGTGTGGTGTTTAGATATAGCTTCTACTCCGTGTGGTGTTTAGCTATGAGTTCTTACTCTGTGTGGTGTTTAGTTATGAGTTCTTACTCTGTGTAGTGTTTAGCTATGAGCTCTTACTCTGTGTGGTGTTTAGATATAGCTCTTACTCCGTGTGGTGTTTAGCTATGAGCTCTTACTCTGTGTGGTGTTTAGCTATGAGTTCTTACTCTGTGTAGTGTTTAGCTATGAGCTCTAAATCTGTGTGGTGTTTAGATATAGCTCTTACTCTGTGTGGTGTTTAGATATAGCTCTTACTCTGTGTGGTGTTTAGATATAGCTCTTACTCTGTGTGGTGTTTAGATATAGCTCTTACTCCGGGTGGTGTTTAGCTATGAGCTCTTACTCTGTGTGGTGTTTAGCTATGAGTTCTTACTCTGTGTAGTGTTTAGCTATGAGCTCTAAATCTGTGTGGTGTTTAGATATAGCTCTTACTCTGTGTGGTGTTTAGATATAGCTCTTACTCTGTGTGGTGTTTAGATATAGCTCTTACTCTGTGTGGTGTTTAGATATAGCTCTGACTCTGTGTGGTGTTTAGATATAGCTCTTACTCCGGGTGGTGTTTAGCTATGAGCTCTTACTCCGTGCGATGTTTCGCTATGAGTTCTTAATCTGTGTGGTGTTTAGATATAGCTCTTAATCTGTGTGGTGTTTAGCTATGAGCTCTTACTCCGTGTGGTGTTTAGGTATGAGCTCTTACTCTGTGTGGTGTTTAGCTATGAGCTCTTATTCTGTGTGGTGTTTAGATATAGCTCTTACTCCGTGTGGTGTTTAGCTATGAGCTCTTACTCTGTGTAGTGTTTAGCTATGAGCTCTTACTCTGTGTGGTGTTTAGCTATGAGCTCTTACTCTGTGTAGTGTTTAGCTATGAGCTCTTACTCTGTGTGGTGTTTAGATATAGCTCTTACTTTGTGTGGTGTTTAGCTATGAGCTCTTACTCCGTGTAGTGTTTAGCTATGAGCTCTTACTCTGTGTGGTGTTTAGCTATGAGCTCTTACTCTGTGTAGTGTTTAGCTATGAGTTCTCACTCCGTGTGGTGTTTAGCTATGAGCTCTTACTCCGTGTAGTGTTTAGCTATGAGCTCTTACTCTGTGTGGTGTTTAGCTATGAGCTCTTACTCTGTGTGGTGTTTAGCTATGAGTTCTTACTCTGTGTGGTGTTTAGCTATGAGCTCTTACTCTGTGTGGTGTTTAGCTATGAGCTCTTACTCTGTGTAGTGTTTAGGTATGAGTTCTCACTCCGTGT
>OZ024741.1:15946213-15953713 GCA_964016885.1 Eledone cirrhosa
TGGGGTGACGTTTCGGGCATAAGCCCTTCTTCAGGCGAAAAGTGTGTGGAAAGAGAGTTCCAAGGGTGTGTAGGGGAGTGGGGGAGAGACATTTAGAAGGGAGTGGAAGGGGTACAAATGAAAATAAATATTAAAAAATAATGAAAATAAAAATAAACATGAAGATAAACAAGTGGTAGAAGGATGTGGGGCGTGTAGGGGTGGTGGCGGGTGGAGTGGGGAGAGGGAGGCGGGGTGGGCGGTGAAAAGGAGGAGTGTGTTAGTGGTGTTAGTGGGGGATATATGTGTATGGGGGGAGGAACAGGGCGGTCGAAGGCTAAAGGAATAGAGGTGGAGAGTTCAGGCCGGGGGGAGTGTGGGTCTGTAGGGTGAAGATGGTGCGTTGTTCGACCCTGAAGAGGGTGGCATTGGAGTAGTGCACAGACTGTGAGGTGGTGCGCGGAATGTCCAGGGGAGCCAAAGTGACGGGCGATGGGGGAACTCCCGCCGAGACGAATATCCCGGAGGTGTTCGGTGAAACGGTCCGTCCAGTCTGTCCGACGTAGGTTGCGCTACACTCCGTGCAGCGAAGATATATATATATATATATATATATATATATATATATATATATAGTGACGAAACATAAGACAATTGCATGAACTCATAATCCTTTATTTACTGCTATATATATTTCGATGATAGCCATTCAATGGTTATGACCTCATCAGGCAGTTAGTCAGTTCTTAGATATGCTAGCTCTGTGTTTATAGTGTTGATGGTATCAGAGCCTTGGGACATATGTATATATATATATATATATATATATATATATGAATCAAAAGAACATGGGGAAAAATAAAGGAAAAACGAACAGTAACTTCTCATGCATAAAGTAATAAATATATTTTATATACCTTGAAGCTACATCAGTGATTGTGGGGCTATGATTAGGGGTAGAGAACCTCTTTGTGGTGGACAGACGTTATATAAAATGACATCAACCAAAATATACACTATGATGAAGGTTTTCTTTAGAACGTCATGCTTTCTTCTGAAGATCACATACAACACAATCACCTGACAACTTCACAGGAAATACAGACACACAGTCAACAAATGTACAGAAACATAATATTAGGCTATCAATACCAACACCACACCTGCCAGTATCAAAGACTGAATATAAGAAACTGACAGCGAAGATGCCTACGCACTGACACATCACCATCCCATTACTCTAGTATAGAAGAACTGCTTAGACCTTTGTCTGACCGCAGCTATTCCGCGGCGCACACGCACCCTACAGATTAGATAGACAACAGAGGCCACGTGTTGTCGCTCTCAGACTAAAAACTTACCCCCTCGGAAAATCCTCAGTTGGTGGATGCAAAATCCGAAATATAGGGACTATATTAAATCACTTCGTGTTATTATTTTTACAATAAGGGCGGTGAATTGGCAGTATCGGTAGAGGGTCAGACATGCTTTTCAGCATAATTACGTCCCTTTACGATCTGAGTTCAAATCCCACCGAGGTTAACTTTGCTTTTCATCCATACGGGGTCGATAAAATAAAGTACCAGTAATGTACTGGCTAATTGCTGTCCTTGTGCCAAAAGTAGAAACAATTATTTTTACACTCTTTCCTACGTTCCTCTACACCCTATACGTCTCATTCTACATTTCCTCTCACATCTCTCTCATTACCACCTGATTCTGTTACCCGGAGATTTACCCATCTGCATTGTTGAGGCTTCCAAAACAACCAATTTTATAATATTAGACATATCACAGACAAATACACAGACATCGTATATGGAAAATTTACCGATAGTAATTCACCGACAAACAATTTACCAATTAGCAAGAACTTAACAATAGATAAAAATATCATACCATACCATTAATCGTTTGTCATTTTAATAATCATTTTAACGTGTTATCAATGTCTTCCATATTTTAAAAAATAAATGATATGAGAAACAAATATTTACTTAATATTTTTAAGTTTTTATATTTTTAACCTAGATATTCCATTTAGAAGCAATAGGCTGTTCCATCCAATTTGGTTCATGAGTGAGAATTATTTTTTTAGCCATGGAAACAAATAACATTTATAAAACAAATTCGGAGGCCATCTGGAATTTAATAAAGTGTTAGGAATATATTTATATACTTTATACACACGTGTTTTTCTCATAGGTCCTAAGAGTTCTTAATTGAGTGTCAGATTACTGCGGAAGTCCTTAGGAATATTGATTAAGGCATGGATTGCAAATACGGCGATTATGTTAGGTTGAGTGACGACTCGACGGGGGATTGAACCCGTGTCGAGTAGTTGAATGATAAGCCAGTGATTGTGTGTGTGTGTGTGTGACAGCTCACACCTATGCAGGTTTAGCTGGCCTCCTCCAAGGTATATCTCGTTGGAAGTGTCTTGGGTTATTTAATGATAGGGACCCCAGTCCCTATCATCTCATTTCTACAACTGAGTAAACTTAAGCAACGTGAAATAAAGTGTCTTGCTCAAGGAAACAACACACCACCCGATCCGAGAATTGAACTCACAGCCTTTCGATTGCAAGCCCAATGCTCTAACCACTAAGCCATGCGTCTTGAATGGTAAGCCAGTGATTACGATCAACAATTAAAAGAACACGAAAAATTTATACAAGAGGGAGAGGTGGGAGTAGAATAGAGGTCAGTGTTGCAGCATATGTACAATTTTTATTGGCAATTTACAATATGTTTCGATGTCGATCAGCTCGGGGTGCACTGAAAATAACTGGTCCTGACTCTTCTTCGACATCTCGTCAGATATACGAGTTTATATGTACAAAGGCACATGAAACTAACACACTCACTCACACGCACACATATATATATATATGCATATACATATATATATATATATATATATATATATATATATATATATATATATATATATATAGTGACGAAACATAAGTCAATTGCATGAACTCATAATCCTTTATTTACTGCTACATATATTTCGATGATAGCCATTGAATGGCTATGACCTCATCAGGCAGTTAGTCAGTTCTTAGATATGCCAGCTCTGTGTTTATAGTGTTGATGGTATCAGACCCTTGGGACATATGAGCTTGTTAGGAATAATTTAATGTTGTCAGCAGGAATAGTCTTAATTCTCATTGGTCAGTTTTGTAGATGCTAGTAGGGTTGGTATTTGACCTCAAAGAGGCAGGTGGTGTTGTAAAGTTCAAACCGTCAGGCAAGATGACAATAGTTCCATATGACTGATTTTCACAAAAAAAAAAAAAAATATATATATATATTAGAAAGTGAGGTTTTTTTTACAAAATGAAAAATAACCGAGGTGTCCTACACGAGTGAAAGTATAAAAAAAAAAAGATGAAATCAAAAATGCAACTGAAGTCTTATTTTTTAAAAAATATATATATTTATTTGGTTCCTTTACCGGTTTCGCAGTTCTTCTGCTTTTCAAAAGTAGAGTTGAGATGGAGGGCCTGTGGTTTATGTATGCATGTATATGTATATATATATGTGTGTGTGTGTGTGTGTGTGTGTGTGTGTGTCGGGTTCAATCGGGGGTAACCAGAAGCCAGAAGCCATTTCTATATTTAAATATATATATATATATATATATATATATATATATATATATATATATATATATATATATATATATATATATACATATATATATATATATATACATGTGTATATGTGTATATATATATATATATACATGTGTATATATATATATATATATATATATATATATATATATATATATATATATATATACAAGGAAATTTCATCTGTAGAGCTTTGGTCAAATCAAGTTTATGCTATTATGCCTGACAATAATTGTCCACAGTTCTGGGAAACGAACATCTTGACCAGAAACTCATATTTCCTGCCCGTTGATTCAATCCTCTTTTAGTAATCAAGAAATACATTTTTTCCCGTATAGGTCAATTGTAACCGACTTGACCTATGGTCGAATATGTTTCTATTTTATTGGTAGCTGGATTATATCGGGCCGTTTTAACCTTGATTCACCTCGTCCGTGGATGCCTTATGGAGTGTCCACTCTGTTACAAGCATCCGGGCAGACAAGCTGTTTATCTGAGAAATAATTCCTTCCACACCTGCCTTAGAAATCCTAAACACAAATTCATGTACACTTCGTCCAGCGAGAGCACAAATCAGGCGAACACTCCATACATAGGAAGAAGCAGAGTGGGTATAGAGGAAAGTAATGACCAGACCGCGACACCTAGCAACCTCGGTTTTTATACCTTCCTATATATATATATATATATATATATATATATATATATATATATATATAAGGGATAACAAGTTATCGTTATAGGTAATCCAGTTAGAGGTTGTGAATACTCCGTATTGTGGATAGTTTTAGCGTGCGACGTTGTTTGACTCAACGTAAATAAAACCCTTCTTCTACTGTTGACCATGTTATTCTTTACTCTTTCACTATATATATATATATATATATATATATATATATATATATATATATATATATATATATATATATATTAGGATTGGTGCTCTAAAATAGCGATGTATACATGAATGTATCTATAGTATATTTGGCAATATACCGTATGTTTATTTTAAAACATTTAGAAGACCATACGCCATCAGTCTGTTTTACGCTGGTTGGCGTTCATCAGAGCCACGTACTCTCCTGCTTTCGTCGAAAATTATAGAAGCTGGATTCTTATAGAATTCCAGTAATAATCAGCACTTGATATATATATATATATATATATATATATATATATATATATATATATATATATATATAAAGAGAGAGAGAGGGGGACTTAACAGACCATAGGTTTTCACTATAATCATACAAGAGTGGTATCTTTCGGGTTGGTTTATTAATTTGTTGTGGAACTAACTCTATAACAAACTCGTCCTTTGGGCTGAGTGTGTGAAGAATCGTGGCTTAGTGGTTAGGATGTTTGACTCACGATCGTAAGGCTGTTTCCATTCTCAGACTCGGTGGTGCATTGTGTCCTGGAGCAAGACACTTTATTTTACGTTGCTCCAGTCTGCTCAGCTGGCAAAAATAAGTTACACATGCAATTCAGTAGGCTAGCCTTGTCACGTTCTGTGTCACACTGAATCTCGCAAAGAACTACGTTAACGATACACGTTTCTGTGGAATTCTCAGCCACTTACACGTTCCGGAGTAGGCAGTTCCGTTGATTAGATCAACTGGAGCCCTCATCGTCAGAAACGACGGAGAGCCTTCATCTAAATATGTGTGTGAGAGAGAGAGAGCCCTGTATATGTGTGTGTGTGAGTCTCCAGTGTATGTGTGTGTGTGTGTGTTTGAAGTTTGATTACATCAAAACCTATAATTGTAAGTCACCAAGTACTTACGTATATGTCAATATGGTGATTTAGTAGTCAGGTAGAGGGGGTGGATAAGGGGAGGTAAGCAATAATGTAGTCGTAAGTGTCGGATTTCGGTCATACTCTCAGAAAATGTTTCTGAGATCAACAGGAGATCATAAAGCTGGTGCCAATTCCGAGATTATGTGACATTAAGTGAAAGTTGGATTAAGGTCCATCTGGGTATTGGCGCCACCTTTATGGCAGGTAACTTTGCTGAATGTTCCCGAAACATATTGCAGTTTTCTGTAGGTAAATAATAAATACGAGGAAAAAACAGCGAACAAGATGGTTGTTTTTTTGTGAGAGATTTACTAACATCAATCAATGGTGGAATAGATAATGCACACACATTCAGCCTTCCTCAGTCTTTACCCAAACACAGGTAAACACATGTAGATACAGATACATATATACCGGGGTACTGAAACGTTCTTGGCCTTGGGTAAAAAAAATACAGGATGATCAGTTAATTATGATTTTATTAACATATTATTCCTCTTTCAAATTCACTTACTGCAGCGGTCCTACCTTCCCTGTAAAGGTAACAGCTTAAATAGATAGCAGGAGAAGCGGGAGAACGGCATCGGACTGATGCTAAGACACCCTCGACCAGGAACTCTTCAGCCCCCCCCCCCTGTACACACACACACGTACACACACACACATATATATTTATATATATATATATATATAAGAAAAGGGAAGTAAGGTACAAAACAGTGGATATAGAGAAAAGGTGAAGTTGGAAATAGCACGGAAAATATATTTAAGGGTCTGTTTTTCTTTTTTTATCCTTTCTTTGATTCGTCAAAGTGACATTGTTGAAAAGATGACATTGTTGTAAAGATGAGAGAGACTATTCTTTTAAAAAAAGTTTTTTCCCTTTTTCTTGCTCAAAATTTGAGCAAGAAAAATGGAAAAAAACTTACTCCAACATTTGATTTTAATTTTAAATTTTAAATTTTTAGTTTTTAACTCCTATTAATTATTTTTAGTGAAAATATATACTATTTTCAAAAATACACAGTGACTGATCGGCCATGTAGAGCGAAATTTTCTTTTTTATTTGAATTTGGCAAAGCCAGGCCCTTGCCATTCTGAGTTCAAATCCTGACGAGGTTAACTTTGCCTTTCATCCTTACGGGGTCGATAAAATAAAGTACCAGTAATGCACTGGGTTATTGCTGGCCTTGTGCCAAAAGTAGAAACAATTATTAATATTCGAAAAACTCAGATTACATTTATTGTATGCAGCCATGTAGAGCGAAATATTCTTTTTTATATGTATAAATATATATATATATATATAGTATTAAGGATACTATTTATGGTTATGTATATACTAAAACTTTTTATAGTTATATATATTTTAAACCCCAAACAGTGAAAGATAGTAATATATTACTACCTTATTACCAGTAAGATAAATAGCTCAATGTAATAACATCAGTTGTTCTACAGAGCAGTTATATAGAATTCACATGAATCAAAGTTCTGTTCAAACCATTTATTAGCTTACAATTGTTTCATCCAAACCGAGGTTTGGAGTCATCGGAGCAATTTTTCAATGTTTGTTTACATACATGACCTCCTTTCCAACACAAGAGACATACAGATATATATGTATATATTGATGCACAGTGGGGTGACATCCATTATATTATTTTTGCATTATATTATTTTTTAATTTAGTTACAGAAATTAGCTAGTTACCTCTCCTCGCGCATTAACTCCCCTTAATCACACATACTTCCGGAAAATAAAACTATGTAAATTCTCGCAACAAAAACAACCTGCTCTATAAAATTGGATTAAAGAACACTGAGCCGCAACAAGCTGTAATAATTTAACTTAATACATCAAACATCCAATACTGAATCATCGTTAATTATGTGAAGGACATATAAACTATATATTACGTTTCCTGAATTGTGAAAATGGTGGTGTATACAAAACCATAACATTATTTTGCTTCTCATTTATAATATTTCTCTGCACACAAGCTTCTTTATCATACACAAAAAATACTTTACCACTACAACCTCCATAATACTCTTGATTACCCACTTAAAG
>OZ024741.1:15961213-15966213 GCA_964016885.1 Eledone cirrhosa
AAGTACTCTGGTGCGTTATATTCCACCTGGTTTCTTACCATGCTTTCTTTGTTTCATATATATATATATATATATATATATATATATATATATATGTATATATATATATATATATATATATAGCAATAATAATAAATGTGAAGGCAAAAATCGAAAGAGGGCTCGATAAGTATAATATATATATAAATATATATAAAAACCGTAGAGCAAATATATATTAAAATAACAGATTAAAGTTTAAGCAAAGAATCGCTGCTTTCTCCCTTAACGGCATCTTCTGAAACTGAAGATCCCGTTAAGGGTGAAAGCAGTGATTCTTTGCTTAAACTTTAATCTGTTATTTTAATATATATATATATATATTAAGAGAGAATAACCAATTTAGACTTATAACATGATTTTACTGTACGTATTGTTAAACCCCAGTACAACCTAACACACACACACACTATATATATATATATACATGTATGCATGTATGTGTATGTATATATATATAAATATACATGCGTGCATGTGTGTCTTTATATATATATTAAAATTAAGAGAGAAAAGAACTCTAATTATTGGAGTACAAACAAGATAGACTAAAATGTAATCTATCTAACCTCACTTAGATGTCCCTACCATATATATATATATATGTGTGTGTGTGTGTGTGTGTGTGTGTGTGTGTGTGTGTGTGTGTGTGTGTGTGTGTATATACATGTATGTATGTATATGTATATATATATGTATATGTATATAAATATACATCTGTGCATGTGTGTCTTTATATATATATTAAAATTAAGGGAGAAAAAAACTCTAATTATTGGACTCCAATAATTAGAGTTTTTTTCTCTATTAATTTTAACATATATATAAAGACACACATGTATATTTATATATATACATACACACACATGCACACATATATATATAAATATATATATATACACACATAGGCACACATGCATATATATATATATATATATATATATATATATATATATATATATATATATATATATTGGATTGGTGGATTGGTAGTATCGCTAGAGGGTCGGACGCCATGCTTTGCAGCAAAGAGTTACGGCCCTTGCCATTCTGAGTTCAAATCCCGCCGAGGTTAACTTTGCCTTTCATCCTTACGGGGTCGATAAAATAAAGTACCAGTAATGTACTAGGTAATTGCTGGCCTTGTGATAAAAGTAGAAACAAATCTGTATGTGTGTGTAAAATAACAACGCAATCGATGGAGTATATGGAAGGTTAACGCTTGAAATAACCGAAAGAGGGTCTTAACGTTTCGGACGCTAGTCCTACATCAGAAAAAAAGAATGAGAAAAGATTGAAGGGTGGAATTGGTAGAAATGTCGTTAGATAAAAAATAACAGGTCCATACATGTTGACATCCCATGTTGTATTTATCCGTGATAAATACATGAGGTCTGTTGTTCATTGTCTTTGTGCCAGACATTTGCCCCAATTCTCTGCTAACAACAGTTACAAAAAGTGTGGATGGTTCTACACAAGCCTTCACCACTTAAAACAAATCATCCATGTCGATATTCTAAGAACATCAGTTTAGCTCCACACAGCTTCACCTCTGGTGTGAGAGTGAAAGTAACGGAGATAGGTAACGGATATTACTGGAAGTCTTGAGCTTTACACAGTGATGACCACTGGGTAATGGCCGTTCTAACAAAATGCTGGGAGAAATTGTGCTGTTTATGTCCTCCAGTGGTTACAAAGTAGGTCTACTTCAGTACAATACTCTTCCAAGCAGAGGGAGCGATAAAAGGGGCCCTAAACATTGTTTGCTCACATTTCTAACTTGGCAGCCATCTGCAGCTGACTGGTTATCCAGTACATATAGTAAGCATATGAAATAATTTAAAATTAACAAACTACATCATGGTTCTTGACATGTAGACACACTCCAAGACAGTGACTCTGTATCAGAACACAAGACGGCATTGGGTCACCCTTGTACTACAGAAATATAACATTGACATAGCTGCATTCTGTGAAACACGTCAATTAGAGGAAGTGAAAGGTGGGTGTATGAATTTCTTGTCACGGAAAAGTAAGAATGAGCCACGCCAGTTAGGTGTTGGCTTTGCTATAAGATCAGAAATTGCCAGATCTTTTTCTACTCTGCCCTTAAGTTTATCAAACCACATCCTGACACTGACATCTGACCTAAAACATAATACTAGTAGTGCTACATTAGTCTGTTGCTATATTCCAACCATGGCCAATTCTGAGCAGGAAAAACCCAACTTCTATGAGCAACTCCACAATGTCATCTCTAACATTGAACATAAGAGTAAACTCATTCTTATGGGGGACTTCAATGTTCGAGTAGATACTGACCATTAGCCCTGGCAGGGAGTGATAGGTTATAGTGGGATAGGTCGAATGAACTTAAATGGTTTCCGCTTTCTTTCCATCTCTAAAGAATTCAATCTAACCATCCCCAGCACTATTTTTCAGCAACTACCGCCACACATCCCGGCAGTACCGCCACACATACTGGCAGCATCCTCGATCCAATGATTGGCACCTCATAGATTTTGTTGTCACAAAGAAACAGGATTTGTGGGATGTTAACAACACACACTCTTTCCACAGCACCTGCTGTCTTTTGGATCATGCTTTGCTTCGTAGTAAGGCTTCATTCCGTTTTGCTCACAGGAGACTCCAGAGGTCATTTGTGCCTTGGCGCATTAACACTTAACCTTTGAAAACCCATGAGAAACAAACTGAGCTCTGCAACAAACTGGACACAGCTCTCGACTCTGTTGAGAACACTGAGGACATTGAATCATCTTAGAAGGCTCTCCGGGAAGATACACATGCTGCATCCTTAAATGGTCTCAAACTACCTGTTTGGAAGCACCCGGATTGGTTTGGTGATAACAACATCAAGGTCCGGCTGTTCCAATAAATGCACAGCTCCCACAAAGTGTGAATAAAGGATAAGAACTCATCAATCAAATAGCTGACATACAAAAAGGTGCAAGATTAGGGTTCTATGTGTCCCCAGGAAAATGAAAGAGGCTTGGTGGTCTGCAAAGGCTACTGAACTGCAACAAGCTACAGATTGGAAGGGTATCTCGCTGGTTCTCTCATTTGATGAGCAGACACAGCTAACAGGTAAGTCAGACGTCTTGAAAAGGTGGAAAGAGCACTTTGAAACTGTATTGAACTCTACCCCTGTCATTGGTGATGACGTCATACCGAACATTCCCCAACATCCTGAAATATCTGAAATTCCTGCTGAACTAAGACTTGACGGACTCCATCAAGCAACTTTTCTGCGGTAAATCACCTGACAAGGGTGCTAATCCACCAGAGAGTTATAAGTACAGTAGACAAATATTTCATAGACTGACTATGAAGGAGTGATGCTAGAGCTGTGAAAGTTTGCATGCACTAACTTCAACTCTTCTTATTAATAACTGCATTGTTTCTTTCCAGGGACTATGTTGAAAGCTAAACCTTTTTTGGTACTTCCTTTGAGTTTCTTGGTCACCCTATTAACCTTCAGTCGATACCCATACATATATATATATATATATATATATATATATATATATATATATATATATATATATATATATATATATATATATATATATAAAGAATTAGTATATCTATCAACATATATATACAGATGCATACCTATGCTAGCAAATATACAGGTTGTGTCTTAGTAACTTTGTGGTTCAATGCAAGGGGATGCAGAACAATAATATGAAAGATGTAAAATAAGAAAATTATAAAAATTAACTTACTTACTAAAATTTCACTCCAACTAATTAGTTTCTGAAAGGGAATAAACATGGTTTCCGAATGGAACAACATGGAGAAAATCCTTTCGTCATCAGGGAAGTCTATTCTCAGCTAAGTTCCCAGGCAATGCGTGGACACAGCGAACTTATACAAAAATAATTCAGTGGATGGAAAAAAGCAAAGCGTGGACTAAGTTCGAAGACATTGAAAAAATCACTGCCTACTTGGTCGGTGGCAAATTCAAAAGAATCAATCACGTGACATCGAGGTTAATCAGTGAGGAGTGGTGTGTTAATAAGACAGCAGCCGAACTATTACTATGAACTAAAGCAGCAGTTTTGGCAAATTTTTGCTCAACAAATAATTTGGAGATAATTGCTAGCATAGGTATGCATCTGTATATATATGTTGGTAGATATACTAATTCTTTATAATTATCTCCAAATTATTTGTTGTGCAAAAATTTGCCAAAACTGCTGCTATAGTTGGAACTTAGTCCACGCTTTGCTTTTTTCCATCCACTGAATTATTTTTGTATAAGTTCGCTGTGTCCACGCATTGCCTGGGAACTTAGCTGAGAATAGACTTCCCTGATGACGAAAGGATTTTCTCCATGTTGTTCCATTCGGAAACCATGTTTATTCCCTTTCAGAAACTAATTAGTTGGAGTGAAATTTTAATAAGTAAGTTAATTTTTATAATTTTCTTATTTTACGTCTTTCATATATATATATATATATATATATATATATATATATATATATATATATATATATATATATATATATATATATATATATATATATATATATATATATATATAAGTATGTATGTATACGTACATACATATATGTATACAGACGTACAGTAGCATGCATATATATATATATACACATACAGGTACACATACATATATGTACGTATCAAAGCGGGCGTTATAATAAGCGTCCGCTAAACTGATACGTACATATATGTATGTGTACCTGTATATATATATATATATATATATATATATATATATGCATGCTACTGTACGTCTGTATACATATATGTATGTACGTATACATACATACTTACATTTAAGTAAGTGCCGTACTAAGAGTGAGAAATGAAATTTCGTTTTCATTTTATTACAACTTATATATATATATATATATATAGAGAGAGAGAGAGAGAGAGAGAGAGAGAGAGAGAGAGAGAGAGAGAGAGAGAGAGAG
>OZ024741.1:15971213-15988713 GCA_964016885.1 Eledone cirrhosa
ATAATGATACAAATGGGACCTGCCCCTTGTATATGAGCAAATTTTGGAATAGAATAGAAAGAACTAGGAACAAGGCTAATAGAATAAACTCATGGTATGATAGCAATAAATACCAGAGTGTAATGTTCATCGATACAACCCCTAGAGGTGAATTAGCTTACAAATTTAGAAGGGCCCTAGATAAACATAAACTCAATATTAAGATAGTAGAAAGACCAGGTACCTCCATAAAAACACTTATTAGCAATACATACCCTTTTCAAAGACCTCCTTGTATAGATAAGAAATGTATAATCTGTAAACTAAGACCCCATATTAACTGTAAAACTAGAAATGTAGTATATACCATAAGATGTACTGAAGGACAATGTAGAGATAAGAATATAGTGTACATAGGTGAGACAGCTCGTAGTATAGAGGAACGGATAAATGAACACTGGCGAGAGCTTCAAGATAGTAAAGAATCATATATACTCTACCAACATGCTAAAATAGAACATAAGGGTAAATTAGAGAACATAGAATAAAAATAGAATCTACACACAGAAAAGACAAATCACAGGCAATAAACATAAATGAACTCCAACCAAAATTAAATAGAAAACATGAATGGAATAGCAACATCACAACTTACAATTAAGGACAAAATGAAAACACACACACACATAGAACAAACAACCAACCAGTAACATGTAAATAAACAAATAAATAAACAAATATAAACACACACAGACACCCGGATGTAACACATGCGCAAACTAAGCACACAACAAAAACAAGATGGCGTAGGACAGAACAAAGGAGAGGCACAAAAACAAAGAAAAGAATCCCCAGTCACTGAAGAGGTCACAGAATGTGTGACAAAAGAACTTTGACAATATATGAACAATCGTCTGGTTGTGGAACCAACCGGAAATTTATAAATTCCTAAATTTATAAATTTAATTTATAATAAATTGAAGTGAAAGCAACTGGTGCGTGTGTTTCTTATTGGCAACATGACCTTCCCAAAGCATAACAATATATATATATATATATATATATATATATATATATATATATATATATATATATATGCAAACACCGGGAGGCTAATGCCCTCTGGTGATGTCCAGCGTAAGCAGGGTTGTCCCCCTTGCTTCTGCTGGACATCACCAGAGGGCGTTAGCTTCTCGGTGCTTGCATAGCTACGGCTTCCTAAAACCGTATTTCTTTGGAGATACGAAATATCTATACTTATATGTATATATATATATATATATATATATATATATATATATATATATATATATAGTAATAATAAATTTGAAGACTAAAATCCAAAGAATTGGAACAATTTGTTTCAGAAGATATCCCGTTAAGGGTGAAAGCAGCGATTCTTTGCTTAAACTTTAATCTATTATTTAAATAAATAATTAATAAATATATATATATATATATATATATATATATATATATATATATATATATATATATATACTACAGTTTGTCCATATCGATTTAAAATAATAAATCAACGAAGACGAACTGTATTGCCAAGAGGCTACACTTATTTAACTCGAAACGTATTTGGATCTTAAAGTTTAAACTTATCTACGGAACAGGTTTGATTTTGAAATTTAAATGTGTCTAAACATCACAGCCTCTTGGCAATACAGTTCGTCTTCGTTGATTTATTATTTTAAATCGATATGGACAAACTGTAGTATAATAATTAGTATACTTCAATCTGGCTAAATTTTTCTTTTGCAATATATATACAGATGTGTTGGTATCTGTGTTTCATCACATACATATTAATTTATACACTGCTCAGGGGGTATTTTCCTCCTTCGAGCTGATTCCATTGTAAAAGAATTCATTACCTTATTAATTTTAACTGCTCCTAGTTTGAGCTGCAAGCCGCCTCATATATACGACTGTTATTTCTAGCAGTACGGTTATGAGACTAGTTAGATACTGTAAAACCATGTGCGTCACGCAGTCTTTTAAATTATTTAGAAGTGAAGCATATCAATTTGTTCCTGGATGTTTACTGAGGAGAGCAGGACATGATATTCCTACACTTATTTAACTCGAAACATATTTGGATCTTAAAGTTTAAACTTATCTACGGAACAGGTTTGATTTTGAAATTTAAATGTGTCTAAACATCACAGCCTCTTGGCAATACAGTTCGTCTTCGTTGATTTATTATTTTAAATCGATATGGACAAACTGTAGTATAATAATTAGTATACTTCAATCTGGCTAAATTTTTCTTTTGCAATATATATACAGATGTGTTGGTATCTGTGTTTCATCACATACATATTAATTTATATATATATATATATATATATATATATATATATACAATGATATTAAATAAATGGAAACTATATTTATAAAACCATATTTATTTTATTATATATATTTCAAGGGTACCAAAAACACTTTGGTACGCTTTCTTCAGATAAAATACAAAGTTTGTTTTATACCCAGGAAATCATACCTTATCAGTTGGATATTCTCTGGATAGTGAAAATGTATTATGGATTTTTCAAACTTATGGTTGAATATGCAAATGAATATGTAAATAATTGAAAAGCAACCGTTTATTTAAACGACTATGGAGAATTTATATATATAATATATGATAGTGAGAGAGAGAAGAGAGAAGAGAAGAAGGACAAAAATAGTGAGAGAGAGAGAGAGAAGAAGGAAAAAAGCGAAGATGAATGAAAAGCTCATATAACGTTAATTTGAGGGAAATATATTCGAAAAATGATCTATGTATATATGTAAGTATATATTTTAGTATGTGTATTTATATTAAAAGGATATTTTACGATTATTAGTTGTTTAAAATTTATTTATAATATAATATGAGTTACGAGGGATGTTTTTCTTCTGTTTTAAGTAGATAAATAAATAAATAAATATATAAATGGGTATATCATGTTATAGATAATTGTTCTAATGAGTTATGAGGGATATTGGTTTTGTACTTTATGTAAATAAATATGTATTTAAAATTGAGAATGATTTAAAATTAAATTAAATTAAATTAAATTAACTGAGTTAAGTAATAATATTTATATTTATATGATTGAAAAGGGAAGATAAGGAAAAAACTCCGATTTTATTTATTTATTCGTTAGTGTGAGACTATTTAGTCAAAATAAGTATGGATGTTTAAGATACATTTAGCCAGAATCAGTTAGTGGTTATTAATCTATTGAAAAAATATATTGAAAAAATGTTGAAAAAATATTGAAAATTTTTTTTTAATTTTTAAAAAAGTTTTGAAAAATATTTTGAGAAAATTTTAAAAAAAATTTTTTTTTAAATAATTTTTTTTATAAGAGATAAGTAATTTTTTAAAGAAATAAAAAAAATATTAAAATTAAAATTTAAAAATTAGAATTTAAACGTATATATTATATGAAAATTTTTAAGAAATTACAGCAAATGATATTATGATTTAGAGATATCAATATATTAAAACCAAGTAGATAAGATTGTTATGGAGATTAATAGGAATATTATAAGTTATATATAGTTCTGAATGTTGAATTCTGGCGATGTCTACAAGAATTAAATAAATTCGTTCTTAGATTAATAGAGTTTTTACAGTTAAGTATATAAAAAATGTTTTCAATACACAATTTACAGAATCTAGATAAAGCTGTGTTTCGGTACGCGGATGTTTTTGAAACTGTTTTCCAAGCTAATGAATAGTCTATATTCTTGCATTTTAAGTTCCATATCAGGTTTGAAAGAGAAGTTGAAGATTTTTTATCAAATCTTCGGAAAGAAAAATTGTGGTTATTCCAGCGAAGTTTAAATTCTGTAGAAGTGGCACCGACATAGTTAAATATATTTCCACTAGTTTTAACTGTGCATTTATAGACCACGTTTTTATCTAAACACTTATTTTGTAAAGGACAGTTTGATTTAATTCTACAGTTATATTTTGCGGAGTTGTTGTTGCTCGGAACGGTACTATTATGTTGTATATTGCTAGAAATATTATTATTGCTATTTTGGTTATTTGGGTTAGGGTTTAAATTTAAGTTTCTATTATTAATTCTATTTATATTTTGTGCTATGTTCATGGTAGTAGAGTAGGATAGTTTTATAGTATGTCTGTTAAAGATTGAGTGGTATCTGTGGGCTTTAGGAAAACATTTATCTAGTGCTTTAAAGAATAGCTTTGCTAAAGGTGTTTTAATGCTTAATGAGAATGGGGGTGAATACCAAATAATATTTCTAGTTCTTCTGTTAGTTTTAGAGTTTAAGTTAAATTGTTTATTATTATTATAATTAATAGTAGGGTGATTTGCCTTATTATTGTTATCAATGTATTTAATCTTATTTATATACCCTGCTCTATTTAAAGCTTCATTATAATATTCAGCCTTATCATCAAAAATGTTTTTATTAGCGGAGATGCGTGAAATCCGTTGTTGGACACAATTGACAATAGTGTTCTTGATAGATCTAGGAGGATTAGAGTTAAAACTTACGTAATTTAGATTCTCATTAATTTTATGGAATGGATAGTAGAGCCCTGTGCTAAGGTTTAATGTTACGTCTAAAAAGTTAACGATTTTAAAGTTATTCTCTATTTCTAACTTAAGGTTGTAGTTATTGAAGAATTGTATTATGGGTTTTCTTTTCCTATTAATTTCACAATTACTATGATTTTCAATTAAAAGCAGCATATCATCACGATATAAACCACCGGTCATCTCTGGTATTTTTCTATGCAGTGTATTATTAATAAATAATCCCACAAGATCCGTTATTTGCGCCGAGTCAGATGATCCCATGGTGATATCAAAATTATTTTTTTCTATTGGTTCTTGTCCAGAGATGATTGTTGAATTCAATTAAAGTTTTCCGTGCGGTTAAAATGATATGCATTTCATTGCTAGATAGGTCTGTATGTTTAGATGCATAGATAAGAGCTTTATTAAGTAAACTAGGAGTAATAGAGGAGTAGTAGTTTGCAATATCCATTTGAATGAATTTGTTGTTATGTTTAAATTTTATGTTATTGAACCAATCTATAACTTCATTAGTACCGTTCCATAGTTTTAGGTAAGATATTTCTTTAAGTTGCGGTATGATTCTATCTAATATATGTTTACTAACTATGCCTAAGTCTGATTTAGATGGTGCTATAAGTCTGACTGGTAGTTATATTTCAAAGTTTCTTTTGTGGTCTTGCAGGTCAATTTTCGTTCTTCTAGGTATAATGGGTTCGGTCCTATTTTCGATGCCTAATTTATGAATTATTTCAGAAGCTTCTCTATTTAACAATTCAAGATCTTCATTGGTTGTTATTTTGTAGTTTTTCCTTAGTTCTTTCAATATAAGGTTATTGTATTCGTCCTTTTGCATTCCGTATAGATTGTTAATTTTATCAGATTTTACGAGGATCTTCTCAGTTTTTTCAAGATTGTCTATATTATTCTTGAGGCCTTTAAGGTATTCCTGGCCTACAAATTGTTTTTTCTTGAATTTGATGTTTTGAATAATCGATATTATTTCCTTTTCAAATTCCATTAATAGTTTGTTGTTAGGTAAATTCTTCTTGGATTTGAAGATCATATCGAAGTTGTAACTGGATTTATTTGTTTTTTCATCTGATTTTCTATCGAAATGGAAGGCACGCCATCTAAGTTTTCGTATAAAGGAGTCAGATTTCTCAATGAGTTGTTTAAGATAGTCCTTATTCTTAGGTAAAGGTACATCTTTTAGAGAGGAAGAAATCCTAAAGAATTCCATTATTTATCAATCAGTTATAATTTAAAGTGCTCAACATTAAAGGAGCTATTTATATGTAGAAGGGATATTTAATTTGTTGGAAATCCGACAAATATAAATATAAATGTTTATAACTGTCTTAGAGCACTCAACAAGTTCCTGGAGTAAATATTCAATGATATTAAATAAATGAAAGCTATATTTATAAAACCATATTTATTCTCCCAGGCGATATGATCCCACGGTCGAAAGTTGTTAGGGAGATGTTGAACTAACTGTTGTGATTCTACTTCTACCAAACTCGTCCCATGGACTGAGTGCTCTACTACTACGGATATAACCTCCCAGTGTTCTTCTATTATATATATATATATATATATATATATATATATATATATATATATATATATATATATATATAATAAAATATAGAGAAAAATACTGCAGGTAGCACATGGATAACATGTAATAAAATGAGTCCCTCATCAGTGATTTGCCGAAGATCATAGATATTTCATTGCATTAAAAATCATATAACTCACGTCGGTGCAATAATAACCAAAATAAGTTATTAGGACAATTAAAACGCGTAAAGCGAGTGAGACAGGAGAACAACAGAGTAAGGCTAACCAGGGGAAAGAAACAAGCTTCAAAAATTATTCTGTTTAGCATAAGCTAGGTGAATATATGAGCGCTTTTAGAACAGACCCGACACGAGCGAAGGCTATGAGCGGAGAGAGAAAAATAGCCTTCGTGGTGTACAGGATGAAATGAAGAGAAGAGAGAGAAACAGTGAGTGAGTGAAAGTGTGAGGAAGAGTTAACTGATGAAAATTACAAACTTGACTGTCACCACACATTATGAACCTGAAGATTGCGAAAGCATGAAAGTACAGTACTTGTTCAATTAACACTTAACATTTAATATTCTACCATACTATTTCATTCTAATCTATATATATAAAACTGTGGTTGTCTGTCTGTCTATCGATTTTTGGCACACATCTCCTCTTAGAATCTCTGACGGAATTGCACCGAAATTGCTATACTTGTACATTGAGCCCTAGCAAAGACATCGGAAAAAAATATTTCAAATTGACCCATCCTATGTGACGAAATCGAATATAATGTATCGATTTTTGAGCGTAAGTTATCAGTTATTTCCCTTTGTTCTGTTTACATTGAGCGTCTTACGTAAAAAATTACGCTGGCTTTCTCAGCGTTTAAAATGACATTAACACAATACACGAACAGTTGTCGAGCCAGCAAAATATTGACCTGCAAAATTCATCAGTTCGAACACTAAGCTTCCGTTTTGCTTCATTTCCATTTAAAAGCATTTTAAAACAATATTTTTACTTGAAAACAAGTCTATTTAAAGACTACGTAAAACAAGCAAATATTTCGTCGTTAGGCGTGCAGACAGACAGTCGTGCAGACAGACAGTCGTGCAGAGAGGTGATATACGCGTGCAGACAGATAGTCGTGCAGAGAGGTGATATAGGCGTGCAGACAGATAGTCGTGCAGAGAGGTGATATAGGCGTGCAGACAGACAGTCGTGCAGAGAGGTGATATAGGCGTGCAGACAGACATAACTGATAATTTGGTTACGCTAATGTTTTTCTCTGCGTTGCAGTGTTTACATTTTCGATCTTTGTTAATAAATAACCAGTGCAGTTTCTATCCCCAGCATCCTCTTTTGTTATAACATTCGGGTTATCGTTATGTTTTCTTAACTTCATAAGGCATATTGTTGGTTGAGGGAATATTAATCAAAAACACCACATGCAAGTCTGCACAGTAGACACTACAGTTTTTAAGCCAAGAAAGAAACTTAACATTGTAACTTTAACACAGCTACTGAGCGACCCCGAGCAACGCCGGGCTTTACTGCTAGTACCATTATAAATTTTAAAGGATTATAAATAAAACGAGTAAATCAGACGAAGTTGGAATTCCTTTTATTAATATAATCTTCTATACACAATCATACACACCCGTGTATATTTATCTCTTTTACTCTTTTACCTGTTTCAGCCATCCAGCTGAGGCCATGCTGTATCTATATATATTACATTTGTGGTAATATTTGACACGTTTTTATTGTATGTAAACTTCCCACTTTGTATTTATCCCCTTATTTTGTGCCCCTGTGGCTAATAAAGAAACATATATATATATATATATATATAACGAAGGAAATGTGGTAAGGAACCAGATGGACCATAACGCACCAAAGTACTCAATACTTAGGGTAGTAGAGTGGGTAATAGGAACAAGTATGACCCCGACGGCAGAGCTCAAGCCGTTTCGACGGCTAATTCTGGACGAATTAGCCGTCGAAACGGCTTAAGCTCTGCTGTTGGGGTCATACTTGTTCCCATATATATATAATTATGAAGGCCAGTTACTAAACGTACGTACCTGGTATGGCACCCTTATAGTAACTGGCCTTAATTATATTCAAACTCGCCCTGCTTACTTGAGTTTCTCTATACCTTTGATTTTTTTACCTATGTATTACTTCTGTGTATGCGTGAGCGTATTAATTGTAGAATTAGTTATGTAAGAGAACAGGATTTTAGCGAACACAAAGAGAGAATAGAAAATAGAAAATATAAGACAGATTTTGATTCGGGGATGGCCTGCCGATTCCGCATTATTTTTACGGCAGGAGTTAACCAAGATGTATCCAAATTGCCAAATAAGGGTATATTTAAGTTTAATATGTATAGATGTATTTATAGATAAAACTATAGAAAAGATATTATTCTAGAAAGGAAGAAGAGAGTGACATAATAATACCGAGTATATACCGCTAATTCAGATGATAGAATATACTTCATAAATTATTTAATACCTCTTAAGGCTTGTTTTTCACCATTTTTATTTACGATATTTGACGATATTTGACGATATTTGACGATAGTTCGCCATTTTCAATATATTACTTTCCACTTTTTTTACAATATTGGTAAAACATTTTTATTGAAACATTTGTAAGGTATTAAATGTTTGAAGAAATATATTCTTTGTTAATTTTATTGTATATATACACACGTATATATATATATACACGCACGCAGACACACACATATATATATGTATGTATATATATATATATATATATATATATATATATATAGAGAGAGAGAGAGAGAGAGAGAGAGAGAGAGAGAGAGAGAGAGAGAGAGAGAGAGAGGGGGAGAGAGAGAGAGAGAGAGAGAGAGAGAGAAGGTGAAGCTGGAAATAGCACGGAAAATATATTCAAGGGTCTGTTTTTCTTTTTTTATCCTTTCTTTGATTCGTCAAAGTGACATTATTGAAAAGATGACATTATTGAAAAAATGAGAGGGACACTTCTTTTAAAAAAAAGTTTTATAAAGTATATAAAGTATATAAAGTATTACCGGTTTCGATGTATTATTAAAATTCATCTTATCAAATGTTGAGTATTGAAATAAAAAATTTAAAAGAATTAATAGGAGTTAAAAACTAAAAATTAAAGATTTTAAATTAAAATCAAGTGTTGGAGTGAGTTTTCTTCCATCTTTCTTGCTCAAAATTTGGTTGAAGAATGAGTTCTTGTTAATATTGAGGAGGTGGTGAAGTTGTTTTTTGGAAACATCCTGTAAATATGTGTGTGTGTATCTGATGGTGTTAATTGACTGGTCAAGAGTTCAAAAGGGGAAAGAGATATATATATATAAAGGGTTAGTAATTTTTTTTTAGTGTAAACTTAATACATTTGTACACGCGAAATGCGACGGTAAAAGTAAGAGAACTGCATACGACAGCCTAACCGTGTCTCTGTTGTATATAGGATAACCACATAGAACACTACATTAAAGTGAACTATGTATGTGTGTTAAGAATAAATTAACGAAATCACATTGCCACGGGGGTGCTTCACACATTCATGGTACTGCAACATCGTGCCATATATGTATACATACATATATATATATATATATATATATATATATATATATATATATATATATATATATATATATATAGGTAAGTTATTCCGGGTTGAATCGGAGGTAACCACAGTAAGTAAGGTACTCAATACATAGCAGAGTATAAAAGTTTTAATATAGATGAGATTCTACAGGACTAGAACTGTTTTATTCGTGAGAAATCATCAGGAATCTGACTGTCCAAGTAAATATGGTGGTATTTATATCTTTTCTGGTGGTAGGAGAGGGTGGGGAGTGAGATGGGTGGAGGCCATTGGTTGAAAGAAAAGGGAATTCATTAAAAGCTATTTCTTTAAAGCTATAATTTATATTTAGAGTGACCAAGACAGAAAGAATTCTATAAACAAGTTCAAATAGGAGTGCCACTCCTTATTTTTAAGTTTCTCTTAAGCTAACAATGCCTATATTTCAGGTGCCTATAAGATGGTTGGAGGTCAGTCATGGTTGATGGGTTTAAAGAAAGGGGAATTATTTAAAAGGTAATTCTTTAAATCTCGACTTAGAGTGACAAAGGCAGAAAGTATTCTATAAACAAGTTCAAATTATAGGTGTCTGTCCTTATTTTCAAGTTTCTCTTAAGCTATATTTCAGGTGTCTACAAGCATATTCACACACACACACATAGATAAATATATATATATACATATATAGTAAAAAATTGAACGGGAACAAAACAGAGAGGCAGTACGAACAAAGGTTCATTATATATATATATATATATATATATATATATATATATATATATATATATATATATATATATATATTTCTATATATACATATATACACATATACACACATACACACATACGCATAAATATATACACACATACATACATACATACATATATATATATATTTATATATATATAATTAAGTTACAAAAGTGAGTTACAAACGAAACGAAATTTAATTTCGTTTCGTTATTTGTTTTTATATATATATACATACACATATACACGCATACATATATATATATATTAGAATTGGAGCTCTGAAATAGCAATATATATATGAATGTATATATAATGTATTTTGCAATACACTTTATGCTTAATTAAAAGCATTTTGAAGACCGTAAGCTATTGTTTTAAAGTAGTGACAAATTCACTTACTTTGATCTCAGCAAACAGGGGAGATAAGCCGACAAGTCTTGTTTCGCTTTGGTTGAAGCTTATCAAGGCCAACTACCCCTCCTGTCTACCGAGATCACTGATGTTATATTCTTATAGAAATCTAGTAAATAATCAGGAGCTGGTTATGCAGAGCGGTTGTTGGTCAGGCAGAAATTAAAAATTAGAATTGGAGCTCTGAAATAGCAATATATATATGAATGTATATATAATGTATTTTGCAATACACTTTATGCTTAATTAAAAACATTTTGAAGACCGTAAGCTATTGTTTTAAAGTAGTGACAAATTCACTTACTTTGATCTCAGCAAACAGGGGAGATAAGCCGACAAGTCTTGTTTCGCTTTGGTTGAAGCTTATCAAGGCCAACTACCCCTCCTGTCTACCGAGATCACTGATGTTATATTCTTATAGAAATCTAGTAAATAATCAGGAGCTGATTATGCAGAGCGGTTGTTGGTCAGGCAGAAATTACGGTCTTCAAAATGCTTTTAATTAAGCATAAAGTGTATTGCAAAATACATTATATATACATCCATATATATATATTGCTATTTCAGAGCTCCAATTCTAATTTTTAATTTCTGCCTGACCAAGGTAGGGAGGTAGGTAGGTAGGTAGGTAGGTAGGTAGGTAGGTAGGTAGGTAGGTAGGTAGGTAGGTAGGTAGGTAGGTAGGTAGGTAGGTAGGTAGGTAGGTTGGTAGGTAGGTTGGTAGGTAGGTAGGTAGGTAGGTAGGTAGGTAGGTAGGTAGGTAGGTAGGTAGGTAGGTAGGTAGGTAGGTAGGGAGTTTGGTAGGTAGGTAGGTAGGTAGATAAATTTCTTTATTAGCCACAAGGGCACAAAAGAAGGGGACAAATACAAATGGGGAGTTTACATACAGGTATATGAAAATAAAACTATTAATAAAATAACAAATAACGATTGAAATCCCCAGTAGGAAGGAGGCGTTACACAGGGGTTGTACACACCCCGAAAAAATGTACAACCCTCATCTCCAGGAGCACCAAGAGTGAGTACTCCCTTCCTCTCTTCCTCTTTTTCCTCAACCTACAGGCTTATATAGAGAGAAGGCCCAACCACTCGAGCCATCTTTGCCACATTCACCCACCTTTTATAAACTTTGCTGGGGTAGAGCACCTCTCTCTCCCTCCTGATTCTTCTTCCAAAATGATATTTGAAAAAACGAATCAGTTGCTCGCCAGAGAGAAAGGTGTCTGACCTCAACCCTTTTAACCTCGTCCACTATATAACCTCTTTCACCATAGCCATAACACTTAGGAAAACCGCCTCTCCCTTGTTTTTGAAGGAGGTGGCGGTTTGATCATGACAATGGACTCGGTGGTCAACTGGATTGATCCCACTCGCGACAATAGTCGTTCTACATAGCCCCACAGTTCGGTAACGCCCGGGCAGTGTACAAATGCGAGGAAACCGTCGCGCACGCATCTCGGACAGATCTTTTTCGAAGGGTCCCTACCCGGGCGCCCATGTCTGTAGAGATTGTCTCGAACTGGTAGAGCTCCTCTGTAGCACTGCCAGACCAGGGACTTTTGGAAGTTATCCAGTGGTCCCGGGCAGAAGGTCCTACCGAACAGACTGGCCAGTTCGTTCTCCTCTACGCCTAGAGTTTCTCCGAGCGTGTCGTCGCACTTGCTGCGGACCAACCCTCTATAGAATGTCGAAGTGGAGTCTCCACTGATCGCCGGGTCCGTTTCCCAGAGGACTGTGATTGCCTGAGCACATTCCATTTGCCAGTCGCCCATTTTCCTCGGTCTATGCTTGACCCAGGACTGCAGCTCGGTCAGCGACACGAGTCGTGGAAGGCTCGCTTCACGAACGGGGCCCACACCGGTTTTCCGGTGAGGAATACGTGGAGGTGCCGCAACCTGAGCGCGTGTTTGCGCATCGTCAGCCACGGCATCCCCAGCCCTCCGTTTGAAGGGTGTTGGCAGCAGATGGATCTTCTCACCAAAGTAGCCCGTTTCTTCCAAAGGAATTGGAAGAGTGCGCGCTCCATTTTGGTGAGCGTTTTGGCTGGACAAGGCACGACGGTCAAGCGGTAGTAGATGACGGACGCTATAAAAGTGTTCGCCACCTCCGCTCGACCTTTCAAAGATAGTTTGCATTCGGGCCACTTCTGGGTGAGCGCAAACACCTTGGCCATCACCTCATTCCAGTTCTTCTCCACCTGGAAGTAAGGACCAAACCAAACCCCAAACAGCTTTACCGGTCCTTCCGTCCAGTGTCCTACGACGTCATCGGCAGGCATCGGTTTGCCTCTCCACGTTCCGAGTTGCAAACCGACGGATTTCTCCCGGTTCACCTTCGCTCCTGTGAACCTTTCGTATTCCTCCGATTTGAGAGGTGCTCGACACCACTACTGTCACGCGCTTTTCGCAGTCCGGTTCCGAAGGGATGCCCTGCAATAGCTCCAACTTCCGCAGTAGTGGCTCGAGAGTCAGTACGTACAGAAGCGAGGAGAGTGGGCATCCCTGTCGGATGGATCGCGTGATATGGAACGACTCCGTTCACCTTGACCCTTGAGCAGATGTTGCTGTTGTGCATTGCAGCAATCCAGCTCCTGAACACGGGACCGAAGCCTGCCGCCTCGAGCACCGCATCCAGGTAACGATGGTCAACCCTGTCGAAAGCCTTAGACTGATCCAAGTTGATCAGGGCCCCACCGAAGCCGGGTTTACACCCTACCCTCTCTATGATGTATCCCATGAGATGGAGTTTGTCGTGTATGGACCTGGTCGGGATTGCGCATGTCTGCGCTTCTCCCACCAGGTTTTCGACGACAGGCGCCAGCCACTTTGCCAACACCTTGGCCAAAATCTGTAACTCTGGGTTGAGCAGAGTTATGGGCCGAAAGTTTCCTATGTCATACAACCTTGTTCTCGTCCTTCCTGACTAACGTGATTACGCCCTTGGTCACAGAACTGGGAATTCTCCCGTTCTGCTGCCAGTTGCAGTAGACCGCTTCCAGGAGACCGGAGAACAAGTCCGGCATTGCTACGTAAAATTCGTAGGGTAGACCGTCGAGACCTGGAGAATTGCGTTTGCCGCATTGGCTCAGCGCGTCCCCTATCTCAGCGGCCGAAATCGGCCTTTCGCAGAACTTCGCCTCGCTGTCCGAGAGTCGTGGTAGGCCGTCGAGCTATGAACCGAAATCGATAGCCCCTCCCAGTGCGCCGCCCTGCCCGAATAGTTGAGCAAAGTGCCGCTGAAAGGCCGCGCACATTTGCTTCAGCTCACGTATCACGCGTCGTGGACTTGTTGCCGCTTTTCGCCTTCGTCACTCGGGCCCAGCTAACAGCTTTGGCTCCCTCGTTTCCCAGAGCACGTATTTTTCTTCTGACAACGCAGCCTTCATGCTTTGCGTCGAGGAACTGATCCAAGGCCGTTCTCGTCGCTACGTTTCCACTCCTAAGTGCCTCTTCTACTTTATCTACCAGTTCCTTTTCGGTCTTATTTCTATCTAACACTAATTCTTTACTAAAACCTATCGAGTCTAATCTAACTGCCCTCTTGAGAGAGTACCACTATCTGTTGTTTACAATGTCCCCCGTCAAGTGCTGCTTAACTAAAGTGCTAATCCGTCTATTGTAGGCTTTGCATGTCGGTAACGACAAGTTCAGCTTCCAGTAGCCGGGTCCCTGTCTATGGGTTTTGTCAAGGTTGACTAAGCAGGTCACTAATTTGTGATCTGAATAGGCAACCATGAACATTTGTGGACAGCTTAACATGTCCCTATCCTTCTTTCTAACTAGAACCCTATCTAGGTACGATCTAGATGTTTCGCTACTATTAGTCCACGTCCACAGTGGCACAGTCGGAAAATCTAGTCGATATCTATCGGCCAGGTCAAATCGGCCGATTAACTGTTTGAGGCTGTTACACCCCCCTCTATCGGGACATGCTCCCACATAGTCCCAACGTGCATCTAGGATTCCATTCCAGTCCCCCACTAACAGCAGGGAGAGGGACGTTCCCAGAAAAGTCTCTAGACGTTTGAAGAAGTCTGGCCGCGGTGTCCCGGATGGGGCATATGCGGCCACCAGCCTGAAGGCTCCACCTTCACTGCCGTCAACGTCTAGGACCACCAGTCGACCCTCTAGGTCCAGATGTACCGTCTGTGTTACGAGGTCCAGGTGTTTCCGCAGCAAAACGGCAACCCCACCCCCACCTCCCGGCTGACAGAGAGATGCGTAGATCTGAAAGTCGTCGAAGATGGGAGCCAGTTGTCGCTCACTGTGGATATTGGACTCGCAAATGGCTACTACATCCATACTGTGCGACCTGAGGTCGTTTGAGAGTTTGCCCTGTTTCCAGGGCATCCCCAGGCCGCGTACATTCACACATCCAACTCTTATATTGACTATGTTGGTGCTGAAAAGTTAAAAGAGGAAAAGAAATCACTCACCTCTTCGTCTCCTGGGGACCAGGCTGCACAATTTCCATTGCGTGTTGGAGGGGCTGTTTTGTGGTCTCTGGCGAGGTGGGGACGGAGATGTTTGGTGGGGAGGGGGTGTCGGTGGTGGGGTTGTCTGGGTGGGAGTGTCTGGGGTGGGGGTGGGGAAACATTTCAAAAGGACGCGGTTATAGGGTTTGACGCAGGGGTTACCTACGTGGTTATGAAATTTTTCTTTTAACTGTTTATGTGTGTCCATGGAGGTCCTAATCATTTTAAGATTAGGATTCTCCGCAGAGTGTGTAAAAGTTTTCCCTTCGGTCCCAACCGAAGGGTTTTTATATATGGTGTCTGTTAAAGTTTTATTGTTAGTATTTATGTAGGTGTAACATTTTTGTTGTGTTGTGTTGCTTTTTTTTTCTGTGGTTCTTGTGTTTACGTTTTGTAGTAGGTGTTTTGTTTTCGGGAGGGGGGGGGCTGTTTGCGTCGCTTGTATTGGTGTTTGTGTGTTTGTTGCATTTTTGTTTGTGTTATGTCTTTTCTTTTGGTAGGTAGATAGGTAGGTAGGTAGTAGGTAAGTAGGTAGGTAGGTAGGCAGGTAGGTATGTAGGTAGGTAGATAGGTAGGTAGGTAGGTAGGTAGGTAGGTAGGTAGGTAGGTAGGTTGGTTGGTAGGTAGGTAGGTAGGTAGGTAGGTAGGTAGGTAGGTAGGTAGGTAGGAAGATAGGTAGGTAGGTAGGTAGGTAGGTAGGTAGGTAGGTAGGTAGGTAGGTAGGTAGGTAGGTAGGTAGGTAGGTAGGTATGTTGGTTGGTTGGTAGGTAGGTAGGTAGGTAGGTAGGTAGGTAGGTAGGTAGGTAGGTAGGTAGGCAGGTAGGTAGGTAGGTAGGTAGGTAGGTAGGTAGGTAGGTAGGTAGGTAGGTAGGTAGGTAGGGAGGTTCGTTGGTATGTAGGTAGGTAGGTAGGTAGACAGGTAGGTAGGTAGGGGGTAGGTAGGTAGGGAGGTTCGTTGGTATGTAGGTAGGTAGGTAGGTAGGTAGGTAGGTAGGTAGATAGGGAGGTAGGTAGGTAGGTAGGTAGGTAGGTAGGTAGGTAGGTAGGTAGGTAGGTAGGTAGACAGGTAGGTAGGTAGGGGGTAGGTAGGTAGGGAGGTTCGTTGGTATGTAGGTAGGTAGGTAGGTAGGTAGGTAGGTAGGTATGTATGTAGGTAGGTAGTTAGGTAGGTAGGTAGGTAGGTAGGTAGGTAGGTAGGTAGGTAGGTAGGGAGGTAGGTTGGTAGGTAGGTAGGTAGGTAGGTAGGTAGGTAGGTAGGTAGGTAGGTAGGTAGGTAGACAGGTAGGTAGGTAGGGGGTAGGTAGGTAGGGAGGTTCGTTGGTATGTAGGTAGGTAGGTAGGTAGGTAGGTAGGTAGGTAGGTAGGTAGGTAGGTAGGTTGGTAGGTAGGTAGGTTGGTAGGTAGACAGGTAGGTAGGTAGGTAGGTAGGTTGGTAGGTAGGTAGGTTGGTAGGTAGGTAGGTAGGTAGGTAGGTAGGGAGGTTGGTTGGTAGGTAGGTAGGTAGGTAGGTAGGTTGGTAGGTAGGTAGGTTGGTAGGTAGGTAGGTAGGTAGGTAGGTAGGTTGGTAGGTAGGTAGGTTGGTAGGTAGGTAGGTTGGTAGGTAGGTAGGTAGGTAGGTAGGTAGGTAGGTAGGTTGGTAGGTAGGTAGGTTGGTAGGTAGGTAGGTAGGTTGGTAGGGAGGTTGGTTGGTAGGTAGGTAGGTAGGTAGGTAGGTAGGTAGGTAGGTAGGGAGTTTGGTTGGTAGGTAGGTAGGTTGGTAGGTAGACAGGTAGGTAGGTAGGGAGGTAGGTAGGGAGGTTGGTTGGTAGGTAGGTAGGTTGGTAGGTAGACAGGTAGGTAGGTTGGTTGGTATGTAGGTAGGTTGGTAGGTAGGTAGGTAGGTAGGTAGGTAGGTAGGTAGGTAGGTAGGTAGGTAGGGAGGTTCGTTGGTATGTAGGTAGGTTGGTAGGTAGGTAGGTTGGTAGGTAGGTAGGTAGGTAGGTAGGTAGGTAGGTAGGTAGGTAGGTAGGTAGGTAGGTAGGTAGGTAGGTAGGTAGGTAGGTAGGTGAGTTGGTTGGTATGTAGGTAGGTTGGTAGGTAGGTAGGTAGGTAGGTAGGTAGGTAGGTAGGTAGGTAGGTTGGTAGGTAGGTAGGTTGGTAGGTAGGTAGGTTGGTAGGGA